>JAVCKT010030401.1:0-18128 GCA_032273925.1 Rhynchotus rufescens | reverse complement strand
TATATAAACTATTATATATATAATATAATCTATAATAATCTATAATAATATATATACACACATATACACACATATATATACATATATACATATATGTGTGTGTGTGTGTGTATATATATATATATATATATAGTATACACAATGTGTATATATGTATATATATATACACACATTTATGAAGCATTTTTATTTAGGGAAATGTGGTCTCTAATTTTCTCCAAATCCAAACCTAGGCATTTTCTGGTCATCTGATTAGATATGTGATCCCAGACTACACAAGCTTCCTCTTCCATTCTCCTTTAGCACTTCACTTGCAGAGATACTGGTTTCTTGGTATCTGCCTATCCTGTTGTATCACCCTTGAGGTTGCTTTGGGGACCAGACTCTTGGATTGCCTCCTCATCTTGGCTTGTAGACCCTAGTCTTTAGCAGAACATTGTCCACACTAGGAAGGGAGATGACTCAATTTCAAACACATCCTCATAGGCAACACAGAAACAATTAGCATTTTCTCACTGAGGCAGAAGGATTTTGTAAAAAAAATCCTAACTGCCGCTGATACGACTGACCTTTTTGCTATTAATACATTCAGTTTTGCACTATGTAGTTAAGGTAAAACTCGTAAAACTCAGAATCAAGGTCTTGTACTGCAGCCAAAGCAAAACTTTTCCAACTCACATACTTTTGAGTTAAACTGAGGAGGGATCTAAGTTTTCTCTGGCAGAGAACAATCTAGCAAACACAGAATAATATAGGAACTCTACTTAAACGTTTATTCCTTTCATAAATTTCTGAAAACATGAAGAACTGTAGCTTTTTTTTGCCCCCAACACCCTGACAAACTTTAGAAATGTCAGTCTGCATTTGTTCTTCCTTAAACCATGGCTGTTGTTCCAGAAAAAGGAGTATATTGTGCATCATAAGCATATTGACCCCAAATGATTTTAAAGAAAATAGAGCAAGAAGAAACAGTGGGTCCTTCATTACATTGTTTTCTTCGCTGTTATATTTTCCTATTCATTATCTACCCCTGCCTTTCTCCTGCTAATTCTTGTCACTCAGCTGTGTCAGATACATCATTATGTTGTTCCCAGCTCTCCTGGATAAAAATGACTGAAGCTCCTCACAGTTTGGAGGTTCCTTTGGTTCTTAATGTTACCACCTTTCCTGATGGACATACTTTCTTTTCTAGACCTGCTTGAAAGACCTTACTTGTTTGTTAAGGGAGAAAATGGTGGTAAGCATATAAGCAGTTAAAGAGATGGTTCTGACTTTTAAGAAACCAAGTCACCTTAACTCCTGCTAAAGCATGTTTTAATTTTATCCAAAGGTCATATTCCTCTTAAAACACAAGGTCAATATAATATCTCAGCCTGAGTTTAGATATCAAATTCTAGGTAATAAAATATTACATCTTTTGTTTGTGCACATTAGAAACGGTTTTTTGCCCAGTCTCTTGTCAAATATTTAAAGGAAGCTATTGGAAGAGATAGAATTACTGTCATAATTTAGTGTAACAAATTTTTCTTTTCCTACTAAATTGAGAATGACCTAAGGAGAAAAGATTGAAACCAGTTCTTCATTAAAAGCCTACACTAACAAGATTTCTAGTCCTATTCTGCAAATTAAAATTATCATCATTTGTTCTAAAGTAATAGAGATCCTCAGCTTCCAAAACATTTAGAGTAGATTAATAAAGTTTTTTGGTAAAATGAATATAGCTATAGATTGTATATATATATTTTTATTGAGACTGTATGTATATACTGTATACATATTTTACATATAGATATATATGGACTATATAATAAATTCATGTGATTAAAAATGTCAGTCATAAGAGGACAACGTTTTAATTACATGGTGAAATTTATTTAATATAATCCACATTTACTTATTTTTTTAAAAAAACTCACATACCTATACTTGACATAAAGGCTAAACACCAGTGAGGCTAAGACCTCACTGTAAACAACTAGGAGATCATTCTCAATTGCATGAGCAATGTAACTAATCACAGTTTCATGGGCATGTCTGACACATGACTGCAGTTTGATATCTGCCTAGCCGTGTACAAATAGAGCTCCAATAAAATCTTTTAGCTGAATGCACAAACTTGACAACTATATAAACACTTCTGCACAAGGTCCAGACACCCTAGGGTTTTAAGAGCTGGGGACACACATTTCTGGTTAGTCAAGGTTTTGTCTAGAGGAATATTTACTGCTTGAAGTTACATGAATTTGTTTCAGTTTTGTATACATATTCACAAAAAAACAACTTTGTACTTTGGAAGATAAAATATCAACAAAATTGATAAATATTTCATTAAAAATAAATTCTAAATATTCTCCAAAAGGCTTTTGAAATTGCCATTAACGGCTTTTGTTTTGATTCTTTTTCTTTTCAAAATGTCAATGCCTATGCTACCCATTTTAAATTTTAAGCCTAACTATGCTTCCTCCCTTGTAAGAACCAAACTATTATTAAGGGATTGAAGTTTTCTGGTGAATAAAGCAGCCCAACTGCTTTTCATGACAAAGTTGGTAATTAGAAGGCCAATTTAATGGTGAATCAGGCAGAAATATTCAAAGCATGACAAATGACTTTAATAATGCAGCTTGCAATGCTTGAACAGAAATAAATTTCACTTCTGAAACTCTCGCCTTTTTCTGCCTGCCTGGAAGATAAAACTGTCCAGGAGGTATTTTGTACCCTTTATTCAGTAAAGCTTTTACTAGAACTTAAGCAGGCCAAATAGCTTGCAAATGCAAAAACATCATTCAAGTTCTTATGATTTTTTTTTCCTGAAGGTAGGCTGTGTGGAGAATTTTGTATAAGTCAAAGATTTATTTTTGTACATCCTCCTTAACCACTGCAAGAGTGCTTTATTGTTATATCTCTGAGTTGAAGCATTAGCGATAGTCTATATTGGCTTCAAAACTGAAAGCTAATTTCAGTGTTTGTCATAAGTTTGTTAAGACCACATGCATTCCACAGTTTGAAAAATTTCATTATTCTGTCCATGCTGGGGCTTCGTAATTGGATAGTAAGGATGTTCAAAGACTAATTTAGTGAATTGCACAATATTTTAAATGGAATTATGCAGGTTTATGGGGCCTCAGGGGATTGAGCTAGGAGCCTCTTGAGAAAATCTGTTTATCAGTAAATGATATTAGCAGCTTTCACCTAGCTTTTGTCTTCATTAAATTGCTGCTCTCCCAATTGAGGGTCACATCTGAGGCCTGCTTTGATAATTTGTCATTATTGTCTTGTTTATTGGAGCATAAAGTTGATACAGCAAAGGTTGTGCAGTTTATATACAATGTGGAAAGAAGTTTTTTCCTACCAACCCTACCAACCCTTTGTCATAGCAAAATACATCAGAATGGAAGTAATTGTAACTTGCTCAGGATTCTAATACATACTAAATCAGCAAACCTCACATGCTAATTTCTTAATATTTTCTATGAGAAAATTTAATCTTACACTACAAATTATTTCAAATAATGTTTTCTTTAAGGCACTTCTGACATTTTAAACTGATTTTTTTGATATCAGCACAGTACACATTTTTGCTTCTCCAACAAAAAAAATAGTAGGATATACTAATACAACAAAGTTTATATAGATTGAGAGACTACTGAACAAGTTTGGAAATAATTATACTTTTGTCAAGTCTTCTGCTTCTGAATACCCTTTCAGATTATATTTATGTTAGAGATCACATACTTCTTATTCCGTGTGTGAATTAGGTTTATTTAAATGACTTGAAAAGGCTAGGCAGTCCACTACATTGATATTCTTTAAGCTTAAGCTATCCTGCAGATTAACCTGGTAGTGAAATAGTCCTGTTGTCCCGTTCTTGTATTTTACACGATTTTCCCTAGTAAAACTGTAAGTTGTAACTTCTGGATTGAAAATTAGTCATTTTTCTATCTAAAATATTTCAGTGTGAGACAAAGATAATTACTAAGTTTAATTATTTCTCTTAAAATGAGTCACTTTTAAAAATTATCTAAATTTATCTATATGGGCTTAGACTTTTTATTAAAATATACTCTCTGTCCTAGCATTAATTCTCAACATTAGCTGAGCATACACAATGTTATCTGCAGCCCTATCCACAGAAAAGTTTTCCTGCACAAAAAATACATGTTTGGAAAGTGATTTCATTGTCAGTGCAGATATTGCTGCTCTATGAGATTTCAGTGTCCCAAGCAGGAGACTTTAGCCTCAGTTCTGCGTTGCTGGATTCAGGTGCCACAATGAAATTAGGGCCAAACTCTGGTCCCTACTTATGATGAAGGGAAATCCTTTAGCCTAAAAGGTTAAGACATATCTATTTGGGGGCGTATTACAAAAAGGCCTGGTAGGTTTGCATATATATTCCTATCTTGAGGACCCCAAACTGCCTCTCCAGCCTCCAGATCAGCCTCCTTCCTTGTTGCTTTCAAACACATCAGTCTTCTTAGCTGCTCTACTCCTCCCATCCCTCCTTCTTCTCTCCATGTACTATTCTCCTTCCCATCAGGACAACTCTTCTCCTTTACATGTGTTTTTTACTTTCTCATATCACTTCAATCCCTTTCTCCAACTCAACTCATTTTGTCTTTCAGGCCTCTGTTTTCTTTGCTGTATTCATTCCCTCTTTTCTACCCACTTTGCATAACATTCAGGAAAGTAACAGCTTTAGTGGGGCTAATCTACTTTTAACAGAGAAAGAAAAGTAAAGATTCTAGCTAAAAGCATAGCTTCAATGAGTAATGCACAAGCATTTTTAGTTATTCTATATGCTACTGGAAGCAGTTTTCCACCGAAAATAATTTTCTTTAGGTGGAAATGCTGACTGTAATCCATACTTGGTCTTTCCCCATTTTATGCTGCCTCGTTGCCGAAGAATCAGTCTAAAGAGCAAAGGAACTACTTAAATTTCATTTTCAATTCCCAGCTCCAAGATGTATCTTGAGTTGTCATTATAAACAGGAAATAATTTGTTACTAAAGCTTGGGATGTAAGCAGCAAGAACATGAACTATATCCAGAAAAAAAATATTACTGTGGATGTGGATTTTGTAAGGAGGTATTTTGATACAGATGCCATTAAAAAAAAAGGGGAAAATCCAATCCTTCCATTATTGCTTTCTTGTTTTTGGATCTGAGTAGAACCAGTCGATGTGATCCACACTCTTGCCTCTTTTCAAAGACATTTGTCTCTCTCCAGTGACTACTTGAGGAACTGCAGCACATGCTGTTTCACCAGCCAGTAGGTACCAAACATTTAGAAAGGGAATTGGTGATCCAGGGCCTCCCCACTCTTTCCACAGCTTTGCATTTCCTCAGAGACCTCAAGAGCTTCTTCTCTAGTCTTTTTTTTCTTGTTGAGGTATCAGCTTCAGAACAGAGGACAGCAAACAAGATGGGCCCCTGTAGCCCAATGAATGTTTATGCATTATGCATTAAAATCGTTGTATAAATAGCCATTGGCATGGTAGCCTAGAGAAGCTTAATCCTTTTCCCCCTATGTTACTTCGATGCCGTCATCCCTGGTCACAGATTTATGCTCCCTCACATCTGAACGGAGATCGACATGCACTATAAATGTTCATGAATCTTGCACATTTGGTGCAAGATTCTGCACCAGGTGATAGTTTCAGCAGAAGTCAGGAATTAGTGGGGAGCTGAGGAGACCCCGGAGTCCATATCTTCTCTGGGTGGGTGAGTGTCCCAGCTGCACAGGTTGAAGCTTCCTCCACTGGGAGGGAAAGGAAAGAGCCACCAGCTATCACTCCCCCAAAGGAACCTAAGTGATGCAGGACAAGGACACAGACAGCAGAGCCAGTTGTCCTAATTCAATGCTTTGTGTAGGTGCCTTATTTAATGGATTTCCAGGATTTCAAATATTTCCTTCCCTTTCATACATCCTCTTGGCTATTTTAGGCACTGCACTCCCCGCTCTCTTCCCATCTACTCTTCCAAAATGCTGCTGTTGAGAATCCTAAGTCCAAGAAATTAGTATTTCCCACTCGCTGGGTAGAAACTTTGGAGCAAAACCCTATTTTGTGAGTAATCTGCAAAGAGATGGTATACGGAAAATAAGCATGGTGACATTTAACTTGACACCATTACAATCTTTTTCCAGATCTAGTCCTCATTGAACTTATGGCATGACAGTAACTCAGACACATGCAACAAATGCTAATCAAAATCTTGTTATCAAAAGGAATATTTGACCCTGGTAGTCAAAATGTCTTCTAAATGACACCTTAGGCTTAACATCTATACCACAATCAGAGCTACAACAGAAGTTCTTATAAGAAATAGATACCTGTGTTAGGTAGACAAGAGCTATATGCCTTGTTCTGGCAGAAGGGACTTCAGTGCCGTGTCCCAACCAACTGGAAGCAAATTCCTAGCATCTAATTTTTCCTTTGCTGACATAATCTTCATTTAAATTGGTCAGTTTAAAGGCATCTCAGATGTTAGTAGCGACAAAGCCTGCATGAATATATATGTATGTGGTGCCATTCTAACAAATCCGTCTGCCAGGTCTCACAGATGTGTGGGTAGCACAGACAGCTGAGAAGACCAAACAGCTTTTTCCAGTGCTGCAAATAGAGTGAATGTACAACCAAGATTATAGCCATACAAGGTTCCATTTCAGCGAAACCTTAAAGATTTTGTAGAACTGAAAAAGACAAAGGGTTATAGTAAACTTGTGCCATCTTCCTGACACCGTCTTCTCTGGAAATGAGTTAGTTTGGTAGTAATTAATAGGTGAAATAGTCCTGAAAAGGTAACTGTCTACCCACACAGAAAAAAGAAACAGAGAAAATAGCCAGTAAGGCATATCTAATTTTTAGATGGTTGCAAAAGATGTACAAAAAAAATCACTCAGTTTCTTGTATAATTTGAACAAAAAAACAGATCTTATATATAGCTGAAATGAAAATTATGTCTATTTTGTCTATCATTTTGCATGAGAGGACTCTCACGAGCATGAACATGAGATTGCATATGTCAGAGTGCCTTGTTACACAATAGCAATATGCACAGAAATCCATATTTGGGTTTTCAGCAAAAATTCACTTTAAATTTTATTGTCTAATTAAAATTGGTCTAAAATATCTTTATATATATTTTATCTGCATAGAAAAAATAAATTCTTCCCACTAAATAAATTTATAAGTAGAAATAAAACACATTAGATTATCTGCAAATGTTATAGACAGATGCATATTAGAGGACGTAGTAAGGCATAGATTAAAAAAGAATGTACACTTCCTACTATCTTTTTGAGAGAATGAAAATATTGAAGTGACATTATCACACAGGCCAATGCAAAAGTATAAATCTGCGGCTCACAGCTGCAATGGGGGCAGCTCATCCATTGTGAATACAAGGACACACACTAGCTCTCCATGTTAATCTCCTCTGTGTTTATATATGTATTTTCATTCTCAGGGGACATCAAAATGGTAATGATTTCCTATTTTTGTAAACAAATGGAAATACAGCCTTTCATGACAGCTGTTACTTCAAAAATGTTCTAAAATATTTATGCAAATTACAGCTTATAAAATCTTCTCACTGAAGGTGTTTTCCCTTTTTGAGAAAGTCTCTGTCAATTACGGGGAAAAAAAAAGTATCAGAGCCTTACGTGTTATTGTTTAGGCCACAACAAAGACAGCTGTATATACCCTTATTGTGAGTCTCTTTTATCCGAGCAACCTTGCTTAGTAAAATTGGACAATTTATCACCCCGGTGCCTGCAGCACTATGCACTACATGCAAGTGATTAGTTTGCCACTTCAGCTACCAGCTTTGATACAGCACCGAGAAACTGGTAGTCTGAATGAAAAGGTCAGCGTGGAGCTTAAACTAACTCTTGGGGACCAGCTGGCCCAGGGGATTAATAATGGACTACAGCATCTTTTGCCCATCTCAGCAGGAACTGATACCTACCAACATCTGCAGGCTCTTCCTCAGCGTACACAAAGTGTGTTGTCACATGCATCCAGACACAAAAAAATACAAGATATAATGTTGTCCTAATGCTCTGAATGGTCAGTGAAGACTCACAATGGTGAGTCTGCCTGGGTGACTTCCTGGGTTTACCTCTCTTGCCCTCCTTTAATCATTTAGATGAACAAGAAGGATGATATCTCTAAGTTAGGAGTTAGAGCTGGAAAGAAATAATCTGAGTTTATTGCTGTGATTTCTGCGCTTGCTCCCAGAAAATCCAAGGATTTACTCAGTCTGAAGAACTCAGCCGCCTTTGAGCTCTGAAGACTCTCTGGGTCACCTAGGCTAGGTGGACAAACCTGTACAACCAGCGCTTAGTTAGTGAGTAGATAAGCAAAGGATTTCAATCTCGAGGCTTGTCTGAGCTGAATATATTCTTCACAAGTCATTGTGTCTTTAGAAGCACAAGAAAAAGTTCTAAGAATCATTTCCTCTCTGAGAAGGCAAAAAAAAAAAAAAAAATCATTGGAATAATAACTGATTTTCTTTGAGACCTCTCATTTCAAACAATGAAAATACCCTTGACTCCTAAAAGTACCGATTGTTAGAATATATGCAGCCAGACAAAGAAAAAAAGGAAAACTGTTGCCTACTTTTGAAATAATTGAAAATGAATACCAATATTATACCCCTGTTTTTATTCAGTTTGGCAAAGGAGTGAATTGTAGAAAAGGGGAACCTTACTTTATCTGAAACAGCAACAGGCCTAGAGTTAATAAATCATTATTATTATTAAAAAAATAAAAAAGGAATGAAATGTTTAGTCTATAATTTCTCATAAATAAAATATTTGATTCCAGATCTTCCCCTAATATTTTATCTGCTGGAGATTGCTGAGATTTGTGAAGAGTTTTTATAAATAAGAGAGCAGCCAATAGAGTGGACACAATTTCAGACCTATGCATGCATGGTGGATCCAGGCAGTATTAAGGCTCAGATTTTCGTCTATATTCTGCATTTAACAAATCAAATTCTTAATCCATTTGCCTTTATAATCAAATGAGAAACATAAGTGACTAATACAGAGGTATCTCTCTGAAGACTTCTCCTTGATTCTATAGAATTTAGCCCTTATTATTTATTCTGCAGGTAAATGAAGAAAGACACCCATGTCAGAAAGCTTTCAGAGAAAGACCCTGTCTACTTTTCGGATGAACTGCAGCACCTACTTCACTGCCAGCACAGGAAATTTAGGCTCTGACTTCAGAACAGTTCTAGCAGATTTCTAACATCTCCGTTAGAGCTCAGGTATCTCCAGCATGGGGCTGTATCCTGAACTGGCTCCCTAGCTGTTTATTGCTATTTCAAAACACGTTTCTTAGAAATACAGTTTATTTGAGGGAATTTCCCAGCTGCTCAGCAAGAAAGCTGCCTGGCAGTTTAGATTTCTGTTCCTAGAATGACTGCCTTCTGCTTTTGTGTATGTACTTGCTGCAAGAGTTACTTAATTCAATTTCTGAATAACTCTCCTCATAAGCACTATCTGGATAGATTCTATACAGTCATCTGATATGGCAGGTTTGAAATTCATTAGACTGTAATGGTACATTGAAAGCTATTTTTCTTTTTTTTTTTTTAATGGCATCCTAAACAATGAAGTTTATAATAAATTTCCTCATACCCACCATTTCTTTGTGAGATACTGTATATAAAATACTCACTTCTGTTGCAGATCTTTAATGTTTCCATATTTAATTTCATTAGAGCAGGAAATTTCTTTTGAATTCTGCTCTTTAGGAAAAGGAAGTTTTAGCCCCTCAAAGACCCAATAAATTACTAAAGCAGGGCAATTTATGATCTTCCATGTATCTCTGCAAAGAAAATTCTCCCTGCAGGTAAACTCAGTCTGTCTAAGATTCAAAGATATTAGAGGCAATTTTATGAAAGGGATCATTAATTATAGGCCATGAAATTTTAATAGGAGGCTTCTTTTTCCTGGTATCTTGCATGAGCCGAGATCAAAGTAACTCCCATATGTTGACCTAGTAAGCATGTTAACTGAGGAGACCAGCATCGCTGGATGCTTGTCCATCCTTTTTAACCTCAGATAAATCACACAGTAACTTGCTTTAGGAGAGTGTTCATTTCAGTGTCCTATGTGTAATCCTGCAAGATGGATAAATGCTGTTTCTCCTGCTTGAGAAGGCAGAAATGGGCTCCACCAGTCATGGCTGCACATATTTGTCACAATCAGAGCAAGTGTTCCTGATGCCTTGTCAGAAATGACCATATTCATACACTGCTTCTTGCTGCTTGACAAGGCACCTAGACTTACCTAGAATTTTAAAACGTATTATTTAATGTTTCCTTTCCACATAACAGCCACAAACTGTCATTAATTAACCTCACTGTTAAAATTTGACTGAATTTGACTGCTTTCTCCACACATCACAATTTATAACTACTCGTATTCAGATGCATACTGTTCCCTTGCATTAAACTTGAGACTAGAGAGGATTTCCTATCGCTCTGCAGCAATGATCTGCCCTCTTCATTATTTACTACTCCCCCATTTTTTATGTCATCTGAAAACTTTATTAGTGATGATTGTGTATTTAATTTCCAGGTCATTGATAAAAATGTTAAATAAAAGTAAATCCACTAGAACTCAGCTAGAAATGTACCCAGTACAATACTTAGTCATTTACAATTATAACTGGAGCACTATCAGTTAGGTAGTTTTTAATCTATGTAATTGCTACCATGTGATGTATTGTTCTAATTTCATAATCAAAATGTCATGAGTCACCAAGTCAAATGCCTCACAGGAGTTTAAGTGTATTATATTCACACAATTACCTTTAGTAACTAAACTTCTAATTACATTGCAATACCATATCAAGACCAAATTTCCAAGAGTATATATTGATTTCCACTAATTACATTATTGTGCTTTAATTCTTTATTAATCAAATCCCATGTAATCTGTTCTGTTAACAATAGGACTATTATTATATCAGCCATTTACAATAGCTTTCTTCTATGACTTTTAACTCCACGTATTTTAAGAATTGTTGAAAGACACCATCTAGCCCAGGATTTCCTCTTTTAACCAACCATTAAGCTTTTTTCATGCAAATCACCTGCCAATTTAACAGTCTTTAATTCTGTTATGTGTGTTTTAACCGAACTGATTTTGGACTGATAGATGTCATCATCCTCTAAAAAGAATCATCTGGCTTTTTCTTACCAATAAACAGGTGCATTTATTGAAGATTTCTGCCCTTTCTGTGCTACTATTGATATTTGTAGTCCTATCTTACTGCTATTATTAGGATTTCTTTGATCGACTTCAAATTTTCCTTTCTTTTGTTAATTCTGCTGTCACAGATTTCCATTGTTTTCTTTTTTTTCCCCTTATAATATTTCTTCAGTTCCTGGCTCTTCAGGTATATTCAATTCATATTAACATATACATGATAATATACAATATCATACATATTCAATTAGTGTTAACTTTTTTTTACCATATATTACATGTACTTGATCTGTACTTTCACGTTCACATATCTCAAAAGCACCTGAAACAAACATCTTTTGAAACTAATAAACAAACATAAGATTATAGAGAACCAGTAGCCTATTCATATTTGAAATTGCAGTTCATCCCTGTGTGCATCTGATTTTGGCCCTTATCGTCAAATGTAAGTTAAGAAAAATATATGCCTTTCATAAGTGTCATATGAGGTCTGTATCTGAGGTAGAATTTCCCACCAGATTTGAAAGAAATTAAACAAGTGGTTAATAAATTATGAGATCTTAAATGTGTATGTCTTCATCAGAATAATAATAAAAAAGGCTAAGATTCCACTGAGCAGAAGTGAAAGAGAGAGAGAGAAACAACATATTTTGTAGGATTCAAATATAAGATTTAATGCACAGCACAAAAATTTCACAAAGGAAATGCTGACTTATCTCACTTGGCATAGGCCACCAGAATATACTCATCTTCACTTGTTGAGACTTGATGGGATGAAGGACAGGAAAACAGTATGGAAAGAACTCCAAGGGACTTTATTTTGGAAAGAAGGATTTCCTGGTATGATGGTCCAGAAATGGAACTTGGCAGTTCCTGACTCAATTTTCAGACTGAGGAACTTTTCCCTTCTGCATCTCAGTGCAACACTTCTTGGTCCCTGGGGCACTGTACCCAGTACTGGTACATTACTGCCATCATGTCATGTAATGCAGATGTACCACACCAGTTAACTCTGCTGGAGGCGGAGAGAAGCTAAGACACTCAGACCCACTCTATTTATCCACCCCTAAATGTGACTCCTTCAAAAATGATGAACTCCTAAGTAAAAACAGCGAATAATATAATCAAGCTAAAACAAGAAATCAGCTCATAGTCAGGGAGTTACTTGTGTCAGAACTGTCCTTTGCCCAGTTCTGCATTTACTATCTAGGTGCAGAACTTAGACTATCCCAAGTCTAATTATGATAAGGAGAGTAGGTAGTCCTCAGCTTCTCCAAAAATATTCCTCTTCTGGAAAGGTGAAATAACTGCAACACACTCATGTTTTCATTTCTACGTTTTTCTTCTTTCCCCCTTATACTCTTTCTAATAAATACTGAAAACTTTGCTGCATAACAGGGCATATCCAAGAGGACAGATGAAGTCGGCCCACGCTCTTTTTCCTCTGTTATTACTACTCGTCAGGATGTAAGGCTGAACATTCCCCAGCCAAACTCAGGTTTAAATCCACATCATGAGGTGTCTGAACACTGCATGAACTGAACACCACAGAAATTATTCTATTATATAAAAGAGAGAAAAAGACTCTCTTTTTTTTTTGGAATAAGAGTGGTTGTGATTTCTGCTTTCAGTGTTGCTAACAGGTAGCAGATGCATTCAACTGGTCAAGCATGGGAGGGCTCTGAAGCATCAGCTGGTGAGACTGCAAAGTCTCAAGCGCTTTATAGTACCTGGATGCTCAACTGTGTCCAAGCAAAAGACTTTAGGCCTCTGTATAAATTCAGTGGCCAAATCACAGGCATGTTTGATATCTCTGTCACTGGTAAATTCTTTGGCCTTTTCTGATTCACTGTTGTTTTTAGGTGCTTAATACGAATTCCACTATATATAAATTGCCCAACTGCTGATTTGGATCTCTCCCTTACCAGACCTCTGAAGTCTGTTTCTGGAGCCTGGTATCAAGCCTTTTACTGGATCTGACTTCCATAATACTGTATTCCATGTTGCTCTGATCACTGGCTTTGACAGAAAAGCTGCCAGCATTTGCTCAGCAGACACTTCTGCTGAGCTCACTATAGCTGGATCCTCCAGAGTATTGCATAGCTTCTTTCAAATGTAATAATTAGGATTCTTTGGACCAATAGGACATGCTGATTGCCATTAGCAGTGCCTATTTTCTATTACCACATGTCAGCTAGTGTTTGTTTTTGCTATTGTAAAAGTAAAGTATGACTGCATTTTCCTCCTCTTTCCATCCTAATGGCTAGCTTTCCTCCTCTATTTCACAGTTTGCTATAGCTATCTAAAGTTGGGAAATATAAAAGGATCACAGAATCCAGAGCTCTTTGCCAGGAAATGATTTTGTAGAGGAAAGACAAACTCCTTCACCCAGTTTTACCATACCGGCAGAAAGACAGTGAAGGACATGTGATTTCGGCTACAACACATTCAGGGTTCCCCTGAATCCCAGTGGTCCCTTTCTGGGAGCTATGTCCTGCCTTGAACCAGGTGTTGTGCCTCTGGAACCCAAGGTACAAATGAGGTTGCTGTAAACTTAAGCTTCGCTTTGTTAAATGACAGTGGTGCATAGCTGCTTGTACATTGGGATGGGGTCCTATATCCCCTGCCATAGGTATAACTTCATTACAACATTATGAGATCTTCATTTATACTCAAAATATATAAGAACAAGAATAAAGATTACTCTGAACTCTTCCCATCTAACTGACAGCTTGGTGTACAATTCATCACCACTGCAGCATCTTCCTGTTGCATTTACAAAATGCTTAAAGGTCTTTCATTTCCAGGTGACTTAATATGATATTGATCTGTGATTTTTCATATGGTTCACTAAACTGATTGCTGTTCTTCTTTGTCTGTGTTATTAGCAACAACTAGAGAATTTATTACCTGCTAGCTATAGTCAGTCATTAGACAAAGAAAATAATCTGTTCTCACTTATTTCTTGTTAAACATTACCCATTGACAATTCTTGGTAAAAACCTTCCGTTTTGTTTGAATGTTAGTTTGCCAATTTTAATGTATCATATTGCAGCATTTTTCTTGTGCCTCTTTCTTAGAGGGAATGAAAATTTTATAATCAGATGAATTTGACGAAAATTAAAAGAGAAAGTGCTATGAACTACATATCTAATGACCCTCTGCAATCATCAGTATTTCACTAAGCAAAACATGAACACATAAAGATATAAAATTGTCAGCTAAGGAAAAATATTGCTGGAAAATTATCAAGACATCATTTCAGAGAACCTACTAAAGAGATTTTCTTCAAATATTGTGAATAAAAATGAATAGATTTAATAAGATGCTAAAATTAACATTATATATACTGTAAATGATGACATAGCTGCCTACCTCATTTCTAGACATCTAGTTATCATTGATATCAATATTTTTCTTGTATGAATCTGTCTCAAAGATCACCTCAAAGAGCAGTAAAATTAACAGTGAAAATTTGTTGTCTCATGGGCATCAGAGGTAAGGTTGATTCCTCCAGCACATTGAGGAACAGAACAATGATTTAGTTAAATTTAAGTGTGCCAGAGTCTCCTTCTGCCTTCGGTGTGTGGGAAGAAAATGGGCCCTTGGGCTGTGTAGGACACAACGTACAGAGATTCCATGTCTCCTAACATGCCATGGATGTCTACAGTTGGGTTTACTATCAAGGCTCACCTTCCTGTCCCTAGAAAGGAAGAAATACTTCTGAGGAGGAAATGAGGCATGTCACCAGAAAGTAGTTAGTGAAAATAGGACAGAAACATAGAAATTGGTTGATGCATTTACCAGTTAGCTACTTACTGACAAATTTCTATGATTCTATGATTTCCACAGTAATACTTAATTTCCTCTTAAAATTTAAAAAAAATCTCTGTGCTGATAATCTTGGTATATGAGCAGCTCCATTGACTAGAAAAACTCATTTGTGAAGCAGAGGGAAAACTGATGGGAGACGTAATAATTTTAAACTATATAAAAGACATTGAAAGAGGTCAGAAATTAATGGGCTTAAACTAATGAGATTCCAGTTAGGCATCTGGGAAACATTTCTAACAGTAAAGTGGTGGGTTAAGTAGCCTAGGGAGGCTTAAGAGCTCCATCAATGGAAGTTTTTAAGAAGAGGTTGAACAAAGCTCTGCCAGGATTGGCTTACTTGTGTAACTGAAACTGCCTTGAGGAATCTATTAAATTTGCTTGAATTACAGTCTCCAGTCTGAGAAGTTGTACTGATACCATAAGAGCATCATGATGAGAAGGAACAAGGGAACTGAGGCTTATTCGGAGAGGAGAGGTTGAAGTTATATGCCGTGCTTTCACTTCCTTTCTTTCCACCTGGGTCCTGTCCTTCTGCAGCAAAACATCCGAATGCAGCAAAGCCTCTGGAGCAGAGGGCTGGAGAATGGTAGTAGGGCAAACCCAGAGGGACAGGCACCGTGGGACCTCTGCAGCAGGACCTCCGTCACAAGGTAAGGTGCCACCACCCCAGGAACTGGCCAGCACCAAGGGTCTGCTGAGAGAGGGGGAATAGCCTACACACATAGTCCAAAACTCATGGGGGAAATGTTCAATATTGTTTGGTTTTCAATACTGGGGAAAATTTGAGTTTGCCCATTGTTTACCTAGGTGAACTGATCCTTAATTTATCCCTCCTGGACAACTCTTCTCTTTCCCACTATTCATGGTGGTCATATCTAAGTTCTGACTCTTGGAAAAAAAATCTGTTTTCCATATTTGGATGCATGATCTATAGCCATGTCCTTCACTCAATGACAGGGTGAGACCAAAAACAGGCACTTTTCTTTCTCGCTTCCTCCAAGTCCTTCACTTGGGATGCTATGGCTCTGGAACTGTTGTGTCCCTCAGAGGGAATTCAGCAAGCTTTGAATTAACACATAGCTACCATCAAAAATCCATCAATTTAACTAAAATAATTTAGTTAAGTTTTTTTTTTTTAAGTTATTATTAAGAGATTCATGTTACCCAGGAAGAAGGTTACTGAAAGATAGTTTTTGTATTAGAGATCACTAAGTCTAAAGTTTGCTACCTGTATTTTCTATTGTTGAAACACATAAAAATTACCACTGAACTTGAAATAATTATCATATAAGCAGAGTATGCATATCTCAGCCTAAATCTTTGGTTTGTAAATGCATTCTTTGTTAAAAAATATCTCACTCGGTTGCCCAGTAAAATACTTCACATAGTATAAATTAGTGACATAAAGGTATACACATACATACACATACATTTGTATAACCTTTGTTTAATAAGTATATATATAACCTGAGGACTCATTAGGAGAGACAGAAAAAAAAATAAAGGTAAACATAAATTAAGAGAAATGGTCAGCCATGGCTGGAACTGTAAAATTTAGAGAAGAGGTAAATTAAATACTGTGGAGCCTGGGAATACTTATTAAGCCATCAGCAGGGAGCAAGATGGTGATGTCACACCTAGCAGAGGGAGGAAGACTCATGTGAAGTTGGATGAGATCCAGTTTGTGCTGTAGATTTATGCAGTTAATTTTGTCCCCTGACTGCATTCAGATGAGCATTTCTCCTCAACATACACCAAGAAAATTGCTGCATTATAGCTATGTTAATGGTAATCAGCATGCTAATGAGCACCAGAAGGTCGTTACAGAAAAGAGAGGTTCAAAGATGTATAACCTAGAGGAGAAGACGAAGTAATTCTTTAGGGAATGCAAGTGCCTTGTTTGTAGGTCATAGATTATTTGTTTTGGTCATAGTAGAGTATAGGGAGTTTAATTTAAGGACAGAAAAAGATTAAGCCTTTTGAATTTTAGAAGTAGCATAATTTAATTAAATATATGCCTATGAAGTAGACAACAAAACAGCACTGGATTGTTTTTATTCTCTTCTAATGTGTTCTGTGATAGATAATGTACAAGTATACTTTGTCTTATAATGCATGAATCTAACACTTACTCGTGGTTAAAACCATGTCAGAATAAAACTACACTGGCAGCATTTTGTATATTCCTAATGATGTAAAGGAGGCTTTCAAAAAAGAAAATCAGAGCATGTATGTCAAAATAGGAAAAGAAAGAGCAAAGTGAGTAAAGTGAAGGGGAAATAAAAAGGTCTGTGTTTAAGAGGTGTCAGCAAGATAAAAGAAACCATGCAAAATAGTTACAAAATTAGTATGAAATTGCATATCAGCTAAATAATCTTAGGGAACATGCAAAATACAAAATTGATAAATATCTTTCTATGTAAATGTCTATTTCTATTTTAAAAGTTTTATGATGAGCTCAATGTTACTCAGAAAAAAAAAAACCCTAAAAACATGCATTTATATCCACTAAATATTTTTTCTTAAGCTAAAGTAGATGGAATAAAGACAAGATTTTTTAGGGAAGAACTTTTGAAGGAGAAGAAAAAGTGTGAGGGTTATGGTCCTGTAATCCAGGCGGACCTATAATCTAGATTTTCAAAAGCTTTTTGAAGTAATTCAGCACCCACATCAACAACCACCTGACCTAGCTGGATTTCAAAGAGGCACAGTACCTCTAGGCTCCAATAGTAAGAAGAGGACTGGCATTTTTAATGGAACCTCTGTATTTAGGGTTGTTGAACAGGAACAGTAACATATAAGGCTCCCGGGAAACTCTGAAATCCTCTAGAAGTTGGCACCTTAAATAAACAAACCAACAGCTCAAACAAGACCCCTACAATCACTATTTTTTTTTTCCTCCTAGAACTTAGTAAGAAGAAAGAATTTTATATGGGAAGCTGTTCACATATCTAAGCACTGTGAGTATGTTTGTCACGCCTGCCATGTGTCTAACAACTCTGACACTGAGGAATGAGGTCTCTTTTTGTAGTGCCTTTTCTCTCCCAAACATGTATTGAGCTTATTCTCAA
>JAVCKT010030400.1:13549-24073 GCA_032273925.1 Rhynchotus rufescens | reverse complement strand
ACCGTGTAAGTTACCAGCTTGACTACATAATTATAAAGAATACAAATTTTATCTACAATGAATTCCAGGGTAAAAAAAAAAAAACAACCCCCTCCTCCTAGTTCACCTGGCAGAAGGTTTTCTGCTACAGGCAAAGTGTAACTTTGGATGTTGGAATACGACAAGTGGAATCTGGTCTGTGCACCAGCTGCCTGGTCTCTCCAGAGATTTCCATCAGAAAAGTATAATGCTGTGATCCAGTATGCCATTATTTTCCATATTTTTCCTTTTTTCCCCATTATTTATATTTATTTCCATTATTTTCCATAACTCTAACATAGGAGGTATATCTAATACTCAGCAGATTTTATCCAGACTGCTATATTAACAGAAGTCTCAAAAAACATGGAGCCCAAAGTCCATGGAGAACTTGATATTTCAATTCTCTTTCATTACCTGTTTAGAGTGGAATAAACCTCAGTTCATCAGGGAGGAAAATTTAGGCACCTAGTTCTGCCAACCAACACTGTCATAAGTTGCTACAAAAAGCATCACAAACTTACCCCCAAATAACAGAGAGCAGGAATAAAGCTCAAACACCTTTGTTGACCAGCATTTATTTCCCTGAAGCAAAATTTCATGTCTGGATCTGTCAGCAAGTTTTGCAAAATGCCTTCAATTTCTATTGGTAAAAGAATCAATCTCTCTTAGACTGTCCTGAATTGAAAATTTGTATCTTATTACAACACATACCCTTAAAGATCTTTTAGTTACAACAGATCACAAAGTATTTAAACCTGACAATTTTTAGAAGGAGTGAATACTTAGAATTTCTCTTTTGTCAGGACAAAATCTTCCATTCAAAATCTTCTATTTAAAAAGATTTTCTTATGAGTAGAAATAAAAGTTTCCAAATCTGAAATTTTCTGCAAAATCCAATAATACTAGATGAACTGAAAATGTCTGTTCTGATAAAACAAAGTACTTCTTTTACACTGACTTTAAAAATACATTATAATGTATGATAGAAATAGCATTTTCATAAACAAAAGTCATTCTGAAATGAAAGTGAAAATACTCCATCATTATGGGATAATGTAAACTCAAATTTCTTTCCTATAGAAAAAAAAAAGTGAAAAATTTCAGCAACTTTCAGCTCAATCACTAGTTCAACTTTAAAGCAATTTTATCAGTTTTTAAATAATCAGATTGGATGAACATTGGAGACCAGAATGGCAAAGTCAGAAAACATTTACCCAGAAATATAGCTACCAATGCAAAAAAATTGCTTATGCCCATTAAACTATTGCTTTAGTAGAACTACATACACCAAATGAACAAGTACTGTAGCAAAATACTAAAGCAAACTGCCAAAGTCAAGCAAATCTCAAAAAAAAAAAATATTTTAAAAGTCTTAACTTTAGACTTCATAAAATTTAGAAAAAGAAGACTGAACAAATTGATTCATTTAAAAAGGACTTCAAACTTCCTAATTATGTCTTCCTTTTGAAGTAGTGTAACATATATTTTGTAGAGCTAATCTACACTTCATTACTTTCTCTAGGGATGCAGACTCAGAGCAATGTACACATACACTCAATACACTTCCCCATTAAGGAAAAATAATTCATCATCTTAAGATGAAGCAACAGAAGTTTTGAAAAATATAATAATAAAAAAAGGAAAACACTATTTCCAAAATCCAATCTAAAAATTAACATCGTTTTATCCATAAAACTTTGAACAGGAGTGGGCACATGCCCACTGTTGGTTACTGTCTAGTTACTGTCTTGAATGTACAGCAAGTCCACAAAACAAAAGTGAACAGCAAATAATGTGCAGATATTTAAGAATTTTAAAAAATTTCAGTAGTGTGCTCATTTGCTATGATTTTTGCACAGACATAACAAAGCAGAGAAGATGAAACCCTGATCCACTGACTTTATCCACCATTTATCAGCCAGGCTGGGTAATCTTAGCGCCTCACCTGGTTTGAGTCAGCCGGATTCTTCAAGAACCTTCTCAGGCTGGAAGAAAATGGTTCACTACAAGTTAGGAAAAATATCTAAGGCGCTCATGGGCAGAGTATCACAACAGCAGCAGGTCCTGCTCAGTAGAGGAAACTCTCGGAAAAGCAACAGCGCACAGCGGAGATTCACTCACAGCGGGGGCTGGACTTGCCCAGGGAGCTTCCTCCAGCTCCTCCGGAGTCTTTTCCTGGGGAGAGGAAGGGTCCAGCTGGCTGGCGAGTGCCGCTGCCCCTGGAGCACCGTGTCTGCTCCTGGGCCCGTGCGCAGGCAGCAGATGTCCATGGGGGAGACAGGAAGCCCAGGCATGGGCAAACACTCAGAGCCACCTCAACAGCAACACAGACCCTAACGCAATCCCTCCAAGCGGGATTTCACCCCCTTAAACTGCTGAGGTTCAGTCTCAGCCCTTCGAGTATGTTAGAAACGTTGATGCTGAAATACTAGGAACTAGAGAAAGGAAAAGGTTTATAAGCAACGGAGACAAAGCCGGCGCTTTTGTTCTTATGTCTTGTGACACACGGTTAAATAAAACTTCATTTTGAATTCCCACTCAGGGAAGGTAACTTTAGGAATGATAATACTAAGCATTCCCCTCCAATGGGGAGTATCTGTGACAGAATAACATTGTTAAAATAAACACTGTAATTGGATTTTTTTTTAATCTGGATGATGGTGTGACCTTAACAGGATTTGCTCTGCAGTTCTGTTCTAAGGGGATGATATGAATGATCCAACCTCCTGCCATGCTGTGTCACGTAATTGTCCACAGGTGTTATTCAAAAAAAAATCCTTCCTCCGCCTCTCCCCAGCAAATGTGGCTGCACAGTTTGTAACTTTTGGTAAGTTTGTAAGTTTTGTAAGTTCCTAAGTGTCCCCTAAACCACCAGACAATGGCCTTTGGTAGAGGCATCAGGAGACTGAGCTGCACAAGTCACTGACCTAGTCTCTGCCAGACACTCACAGGCATGCTCATGAGCTAAGAGGGAGGTATCAGAGGCCCTTGCATTTAAGTCTGGACTAAAGGCCTTCAAGAGCAGTATTTCGTCTCCCTCCCTCTACCTCATTGTATATTCATATACAATTCACTTCACAGGCCCTGCTGGCTATGCTCTCGTTAGCTGTATGCTATTAATTACTTTGTAAGGTACTCTACCTTACCTTGAGAAGAAAAGATCTGCTCACTACGCTGAACATCTGACCATCAACAAATCCAACACTTAATCAGGCTGACTACTACTCTCACCCGATAAATTCTAAGCAACGACAAGGCATTGCTCAAAATAGGCTCAGATTGCAAAATTCACTCTTAAATTACTCAGAGAATAAGCGCTAAGCAGTCCCAGAACTTGCAGGATCTCACCTTCCTTAGTAGACCGAGGAGGCACAAAGGTGCAGAACTATAACTTGGCCTGGAACAAACGGCACAGTGTAAGTTTCCAAACAAGCACCAAACGTTGTCTGCGATTGATGGTATTTCTATTCATCCTGCACAGACAGAGCCTTGCAATTCTCTATCAACGCTCTTCACTTCTCACCTGGAAGAGCTCTACTGTTATTCCAATCCTAAGCCTCTTCTGACCAGAGATGGAAACCTGCCAAACACGCAGGAGTGCTGTGAATGAGGTGTGCTAAGGAGTCCTCTGGGATTAAGCTCATTTTTACATAAGGTCTGTGCAAGGGTGTGAACCCAGATGTCTGGAGGTAGGCTACTATTAACCTACTGTACTGTTTTTCTGTATTTCTAACAATCTCATACTACACTTCAGGTGAAAGGCTACACTTCCCTTCAGCCTCACAGTGTCAAAAGAAGTGCTGCAATATTAAAGTGGACTACAGAGCAACAACAACAACAAATCCATGGGGGACCACCTTTTTCACTGACAGAAGATTCATCCCCTTCCCCTGACACCACAGGGAACAGTCATCGGGTATCACAGAGCATATTCAAAAGACTTTGGTGCCTAATTAGGCTGCCACTGAAGCCTGTGATAAAATTCCTGATGCCTTTAGCTGAGGAAGGGGAGCAGCAGTAGCGCCAGGGCCACGCTCTGCCTGAAGCTCTGCTCTCGCAGCCATGTGGTGCGACACCGACCAGACTGCAGCCTCCCCTGGTCGTCTGGGCCCGGGCCATATCCTGCGCCCATATGTCATCTGTTTTGCCAGTCTGATTTAGAAGAGAAGGTCACTGAAGCAGTATTGAACAAACTGATGGCAAAGATAAAAATGACAACAGTAACTGCCACTAAAGATCAATTTTTCAGCGTATAATGGAATGGAAATGTGTCTCATCTGGGAGTTATATAAAGATTTTTAAAGTACTGTTTTAAAACAATCTAAGGACTGGCTGTTGGTTGAACATTCTCAGTTTAATACTCTTATTGTGATTAAATGGTATATATATTTATCCAGTGAACTCATTGTCAAAGGAATGACAAATTTCACAAAAAGGAATGTCAAAGGAAAAGGAATAGACTCTTTTACCCCCTCCCCCCCAGTTTCAGTCCATGATAAATTCCTCTTTTTATTAGTTCTCTCACATTGTATTAACAGAACTTTATGAAGTGTTTGCCAGAGGACAGGCTAATCTAATTACATAGATTTTTCTGGATCAGCTCCATTTCTTATAGACTCAGTGACTTGGCTTCTGTCTGTGCATGTATGTATCTACAGCAGATGATAAAATCAATATTCTCTCCCCCAAGCTGTGAATTTTCAATACTTGTAGACACAGCCTTCTCAAAAGGTTCCAAAAGTATTAGGCAAATGGAGGGTAGAGGAAGAAAAAAATAGATTATTTTCTAGCACGAGTTTGTCTGAAATGATCCTTTATGCTGTAAAATCACTGGGTATCAATCAAATACTTTGCTGAGGGCGAAATTAAAATGCTTGTGTTCATTAAGAGAACTCTCTCAAATACAACTTCTTTTTCTTTCCTCACTCCTCCTCCATGCTCTGATTCTCAGCTGCTCAAATGATTATTGAGATGGAGCCAAATTTGTAATTAATGTACAAGACTAACTTACGTGGTGAAGAACTGCAAGTACTGAGGTAGTCAAGAGAAAACCTATGTGGATTTCATATTTCTTGAGTGTGCAAAGTATCTATTGAGGGAGTCAAAACCAGATGTCTAGTTAGTTAAATTCAACTTTCTTCCATTCCAGTCCATGAAACTCCATGTGTTGAGTCCCTTAACAGTGCACTGTGCTTTTGGGACAACTGCACATCCATGAAACATGTTCTTCTGCAACCCCTTCTCCTTCAGCACAGTTAGCACACCTGTCCCCAGGACAAAAAGTGGGCAGGAGGCTTCACCAGGCTTCAAGAGCAAGCGGTGCAAGAGACTTGACGGACTTGCTTCAGTTCTCAGTGTCAGGCTCTAAACCAGTTAAAATTGTCTGGCAAATCTCTAACAAGCAACCATTTAAAGAGCTACCTGGCTAGCTGTAGAACCCCCAAATGAAGAAAGTCTCAGGAACTGCTCACTAAGAGCAAAGCTGATGTTGTGGGAAAACCAACCACGTCGGAAGCATTCAGCTCATCACAAACACCAGCGTCCTCTCAATATTTATTCTGACAAATCTAAACACCAAGTACCTAAGGGTCAACTGTTGAGGTTTTTGAGAACACATTAGCTATTGGACACCAAATATCTTCCCCATCCTCAGCTACATCACAGAGATTTTACAGTTATCCATGCTGATGGGCAGTTTTCTACTTTGTTCTAAGGAAATTTCAGTGAAGCTATTCAGCAACCATCTGCGTGTACTCCACTGAAGTAATGTATTGTGGCTTCTCCTTCTCCCTCTTTTCCTCTGTTCCTTGATTATTTTACTATAAGCTTGATGACCAAAAGAAAAGAAAAAAGGTGTCATCAACAGAAAGTCGAGCAGTTACAGGTTGAAGAACATAATGACACCTGGGGAAGAGGGAAAACTGCTAAGACTGACAGAGAGCCTACCCTCTGCTACTCTCACCTTTGACTTCCTTCTCGGATTCTGCTAAAATGTGAACATGAAACCCTCCAGCTCATCGGGCTGCTGCTGGTCTGTCGGTCGCAGAGAGTAGCCTGGCTCCTGGGTGTCTCCACAGCAGCGCAGCCACATCACGGAGCTGCTGAATCCCACCGTCACACAGGAGCCACAGTGCCAGGGGCTCCCTCAGCAGAGCAGTGTCTCTGGGACATCTCTGCATTCCCGCTACACAGCTGCAGATGGGATCTCTTGTCCAAAAGTGTGTCACGGGCAGAGGAAACACGGCACACGGGGAACTCTCCAGCTGCACCAGTGCCCCCGGCAGCGTCGTGGAAAGCAGCAGCGAGAGCAGCCCTGCGGCCGCTCGGCTCAGACACGAGTGAGAGCAAATGATACTGCAAACACATGAGGAAGGTCAGGAACAGCCCCGAGGCCCTGTTCTCCCTGCTGTTACTGCTGTACGTGAGGCACAGAGGGGACAGGGACGGGGCGTGGGGCTCTGCACCTCCCAGCCGCAGGCCTGCGGAATGGGAATGCGTAACGGGATCATCGGGTGTCTGGTAACGTCCAAGCTACTTCTAACCCAACCTGTGTCCCTAGGGACTTGCATCCAGTGAAAGCCCCACACAGATGTCCCCAGACATCATTCAGGTGGGGTATTCAAAAAGCTTACTTTGGATTCCCTGAAGCTAAAAAGTGATTTCTGAGAAGCCACAGCAGAAAGAACAGAAACCAAAACGTTCTAATTAAAAACCTTCTCCTGCTATCAGGGGATATTGGATTAGTACAAACCACATCAGAGGAAACTAGTTAATCCACACTTGCTTGATTTGCACACTGGGGAGGCCAAAAGATTTTAGCAGTCAGTATTATTTACAGCAGCTATAACATCCTGTCAGTTTAATGACAGAAAATCCAGCATTACTTTTTTGGCTGAATGATGAGAGATTTCTTATTAAAAGAAGTCATTTCTAACTATCTGGTTTCTAAACCAATATCATAAATAGACTTTGATTTGTGATGTTAACTTCAACAAAATCCTTGACACGTGAATTAACTGTGTTGATAACCTCCAGAGAGTTGCAAATATGCACATGATGTAACAGCCACGGGAAATGATCTCAAGAGTACCTTAACTCTACATGACAACAGTTCTCTGGATGGAGGAGTGGGCTGCAAGGAGTGGGTAAGGATTGCCATGGAATATTCTCTAGTATTATATTGTCCATCCTCTTGCAACATCTACAGTTAGGTTCAATCAGAAAAATAAGAGAACTCAGTCACGTCATAGCAAATAAAGACTTGTCCTACCATGTTGATAAGCCGGAACAACCGTATCAGCTTTGCATGACTTTCTGGGTGAACATACTGATTAATGACCAGCATCCCCCTAAACACAGTTATGTCAAAGTGAAAACGAGGGTCTTCATTTACCATCCCCAAATCTCCACATTCCTGGAGGGTCATTTCTGGTGTTTTTCTCCTAGGCCTGCTGTTCAGACAAAGAAGGGGTTGTGTGTTTCTCTTACCACCACATCCTACGAAGTCAAGGCTTGAACTTTCAGGCTAGGTGATATTTTTCCTCTTTTCTAAATGAATGCCTTGTTGAACACTTTGTTGATACAAGGCTGAAGAGAGCTATATTATACCATAAGGGACCAGTTTGTATGCAGCAATACACTGTTTTATTATTATTATTATTATTTATTAATGCAATCCATCATTTACCTTACCCTCTCGGTGAACAAAACAAAAGGATCACATTTATATGTAACTGCTGAGTCCAGAGATTTTTGTAAGGTTTTGTTTTATGAAAAGAGGAACCAGTGTAGAAGTAAAATATAATTCATAACATACATAAATACAACCTAAAGGTACCAGTATGGCACCATCATAAAAAAAAAAAAAAGACATATATGGTAGCAGTGGCAGTAAATCCCCACATCAGGAGGCAGCAGACAGACCAGGAAGGCAGAGCAATCAGGAGCAGGAATCCCCACCGCAGCCTTCACAGAGTTATCTGCAACATCAGCTGTGCAGGACAGAGACTGTGAAACTGCTCTCCCTGACAAGGCTGTTAAAACTCTGTTTCTACCAAGGAACATCTGAATTAGATAACACAGTCATTTGATACTGTATTAATGGCATCTGGACCAATTACAGTTCTTCTACATGCCTCTTTCCTCATAACCACACTGAAATCAAGTACTTATCTTACTTGTTCTATTTATTAAAAAAAAAAAAAAAAAAGACTAAATGATACAAGACTGACATGTAAGTTCCTAAGATTTAGGATTTTAGGGACCAGATCTTTAGCAGACAGCTGAGCTGCTCTCACTACCATCTGGAGCTCTGCCCTGGTATGCTTGATCACCATCCACTGTGGCACACAGATATCTTCTTCCTTTTTCATAACAAGCTCAAGTCAGTGGGACACATGGGGAAAGTCAGATGGGAGTCTGCGGTAAGAGGAAAAGGTGACTTCAGGGAGGGTGAAAAGGCGCCTCTGAGGAGGATGAGATGGACAGATAATCTTGGAAGCAGAGATGAGACACAGAGCGCAGCACTCAGGAGCTACAGTCTGCAGAGGACAATAACACAGTTCAGAAAACTAGATACAGCCAGGAATGAGCCTGAATAGTGGAGTTAAATATCAGACATTAATGAACTGAAAACAGATTACAAATCCTTTGGGAACTGTCACCCACTGAGGTAATGATCTGCTGCCCTGCCTCTTCATTTCACCACAGAGACTGCAAGACTGTAAGCAGTTAGAACTAGAGTCCTCACCACCACAAAATACAGCAGAAGATATATAGATCAGAAGATGAATGTATCAGAAACTACGGATCTGTGGCGCAGCCCCTACAAAGTATGTAAGAAATGCTAGGGGATATCATCTTTTTGGCAGCTGCACTTTCCTTACATTAGAAATAGGAAAGATAAAAAGCCAGAAGTCTAGAAGACAAGGAGCTGCAATTGCCACAACCAGAATTTCTTAGGAAGAATGGAAAAGAAAAGCAGACAGTGCTCTACTCCAGCAGCAGGTGAAGGCTTCTCTCAAGGAAACAGTACAACCAGAAGCAATGCCCCTAGTTCTGTTCAGTTTTCATGTTCTCTGGGCTTTTCCAACCTGCTGATCCTGCAAAACCAAGCCTTATAAGAAAACACACCAAGAGTTTAGGAAAGAGCCGCACTCTTTACCAGCAGCAGAAGCAGCGAGCGCGTTGCAGGGTCGCAGCGCTGCTCTACTGCGGCTGGCAGCTCTCGGAAAGACAAGCCTCTCGGTCTGCGCTTCGTAAGCAATTTGCCACACTTGTCATCCTGGCTGTACAAAAGCTTTTCCCGGAGGATATTGTTCTAACAAAATTATCCACTGCAAAGGCCAGCAGCATGCTCATCGTGTCTCAATCAAGGCAGCATAAAGAGGAGAGTCAACCCTGCACGTCTATCATTTGGACGATTAGCCTTTCTGACTGCAGATGCTGCTCTAAAAGGCGAGTCCTCAGAAGCACCTAATTCCTCAGTTGAGGATTATTTCTCTTTGTCTGTCAGAGGCACACAGCAATGAACGTCCTCTGAGAACAATATTCAGCAGCTTAAAGCAGAATCAATGCAGATACATCAGAAACATGCTTGTAACTTCGCTACAACCAAATGAGAAAAACTTGGGTATCTGTGATCCAGAACAGCTGAAAACAAGAACAATGGGGGGAAGAAAAGGCCCAGCACACTAGTCCTTGTGCATCTCTTCTTAAGCTTTTGATATTGCTGCTGCCAGGCTTATTTGCTTATGCAGTACTCCCTCTGGATATCATCAGCCCGACTGACTACAATTATTCTTAAAGACAAAAAGCACATGGAAAAACAAAAGGAATATTCTTTTTCCAAGGCTCATGCTCACAGTGCACTGCTTTTATCTCTGATCAGTATTCTATATCTGATCTATACTAAACTATAGCACCTTTTATCATCATCTAGGTTCTTCATAATTCTCTCATCTGCTTGTACTCCTCAATTATTCAAAGGAATTAGAACTTATGGGTGATTTGCAAGTGATGTCTTCACATGCCCACAATATAAAGGCCTGGTGGGCACAGCAGATAAAATTGAGCAAATCAACAATAACATAAAAATTATTGATAAGGATTTATCTAGCACCTTGTGCAGTTTGGGTTCAGAATTCAGCCTGGCAAAGTCTCGAATCTTCAGTTCATCCTTAGTTTCCTTCCATCATCCGTTTGTGATGCTTTTAAAATTTATTCAAGAGAAATTTTTCAAAGGGATCAAATCTGAGCCAGGATGACAAGGCATGTCTAAGTGAAGATAGGAGCAAGACTGGGGTATTTTTTTAAAGTGAGAATTGAAAGAAAGATTCACTTCTTTCCCTATCTGGCCTATCTCTCCGATCAGTAAAATACAGACGATTGGGCTTCTTAATGGGGGTAGAAAGCATAAACAAAAGCAAAAAACCATCTCCACACTATGGTGTTGCAACATATAGGTATTTTCAAACTCAGCTGAATGCGAGCAAATGCAAATTA
>JAVCKT010030400.1:1534-13449 GCA_032273925.1 Rhynchotus rufescens | reverse complement strand
CAGCTGAATGTGAGCAAATGCAAATTAATGTCTCAGTTAACACGAAGCTCTTCTTGCCAAACTGTAATCCTCCTTATCCTTCCTCCTTCTCCCCTGTACTCTTGAACTTGATGTGGTCTCTGGCAGCCAGTCGGGTTGTATAAATTAAAAAGCCCCACTGCATGACAGAGGTGGTTTTGTTTGACTTCTGCATGCACAGACTGGGTTTTGAACCGGAGGCATGATTGCTGTGGGACAGCCACCCCAACGTACATATATCAAGATTTATTTTTGTAATTTTTTTAAGCTGAAGTGAATTAAAGTCTACGGAAGACACTATGTTGACGATTTTGGAGGCCCGGATCTTTCACTAAACAGAGCAGGTACTACATAAACGGTATCCAGCTCAGTTTACCTATTAACATACCTCAGCGCTATTTAGCTAGGGCCCTTTCGAGGGGCAGGGAGATTGTTCAGTGTCTGTGCCTGTTTAATCTTGGGCTGGCAGTCAAGACTGCTAATTCACATACTGGTTTTCCTGATCTATTTGTCTATTCACTGAGGGACCACCAACAGCCTTCCCTCCGCCACTCTGAATCTCCAGCTGTCTGGACGCTGAAAACACCAGGTCTCAAAACTCTCCTATACTACTCTCCTTTAAGGGAGTATCTTTGCTTTTCTTTTTTCCCCATTTAGGGACATAATCTAATATACTTAAATAAAACACGTTCCCCCAATTTTTCTGGTAAATCACTTCTTTTGTAGTATAATATCCCTCTGAGCACATGAAGATCAGAATTCCTGCATATCCTCATGAGTGAAAGGCCCAGGAGCCTCCTGCCCTCACTGGGTAACTGCTGTTCTAAATAATCCTTAAACTTCAGCTGGCACATGGGTCTTGGCTTGGTGGCACTTGATATGCTCAAGGGGACTAGACCTACTAATACCCCCTAGGCTTGCCCAGTTAGGCAAAAGCAAGGCTCAAGCTGCTTTTCCAGTAGCAGAAACACTGCATTTATGGGGGGGGGGGAGGGGGAACAACTTTAATTCTAAGTTTATCTTCTGCTTGTGGGAGACATAGCTAGATTTGGCTCATATCAACAGACTACAAGAAAGCAGTCATTCCTATGGAGCCTTGTTCCTTTCTGCCTTCCATTCAAATGCTTGTCTGGTATCTAGTCTTAAAGAAATTGACTTCAGATGTTAACATTTACATGACAAACACTCCATTCAGCAGCTGATTGATGCCTTACTTATCTGTTGTATTTCTACAGCTCGCTAAAACATAACCCGTTCTGCTGTATGAAAGGCCCGTGTCAAAAAAGTATCAAGGTCTATTAGTGGCCTTTAATGGTGCCCGGTTTGATCTTCTTATCAGCTGGACTTCGGAGGACCACACAAATTGTGACTGGAATCATTTACTGCACAAGAAGCCCACTCATTTCCCCACAGGGCTGTATGCATTTTGTCTCTTCCAGCGAGGAGGAAGATGCTGATGCTCCCTTCTCGCAGGCACGTGGCAGGTACAGATAAGCAGCCGGGCCCTAGGACTGTGGTGTTGGGAGCAAGAGTGGATGACTGCAGCTTTCCTCAGCGTGCCTTGTCAGGTCACTGGATCTGGGAATCTGTGAATCTGGAAACTGGGTCCTCTGAGACAGCAAGATAAAAAGAAGTGGAATGGTGGCCAAGAGAAGTACAGGTAAGTGTAACTTGCAGGAAAAGGAAAGCTGGACTTTGTCCACAGTCTGGTAGCTCAGACTCACTCACTAGCTAGAACAAAGCCTCTCTTTGCACGTTTCCATATGCTCTAGGAGTACTGAGCAAGAGACGGACTGATATAAATGATTATGTAACACACGCACGTGTGCGCATACATGCACACAACACAAAGAAAATCACACAAAAAAATCCAATGAAATGCAAAGGTTTGCTATGAAATCTTGAAAACAAGCCTGAAATGTTTTAGGGTTTTGTTTTTTGTTTTACTTTTCCTCTTCCTCAAAACCTTCCTAGAAAAATGTGAAAAAATAATGCAAGGCAGGCACTCACCTTGTTTACTGACTGTCTGCGCAGTAACTGGGGAATCTCTAACAAAATATTAATAGCCTGCCCTTGTGCTACGCTTTGCACATGTGCTTATTCCTCTGACCAAATCGCCACAGTCCAGCCATGAAGTAGTGCATGCTGACACCTTAAAACAGAGGTGGTCTGAGTAATCACTGGTTTGTGATTATTACCTGAAAATTTAGTGATGGGTGGTCCAGATACCTGAGAAGAGCAGTTTTAACACTTACACTTTAGCTTCTAGTAATGGTTGTATATATTTTCTCTCCTTTTAGATATAAGGAAAAAGGAAACCATTTACTGTTATGTTCGTAAATCACAGCAGGGTAAGAAAAAAAAAAAAAAAAAAAAGAATTTCAAAACGAGAACATAAATCACAATTTAAGGTGCCATCCTCGGGCAGGAGCAGGCAGGGCAGAAGTGCTGCAGGGCAGACTGAGGAGAGAGGGCACAGAGGTGCCCAGGACAGCGCGGCGCGCGGAGGGGCAGCGCTGTGACGGAGACAGAGAGCAAAGGGCACCGGCCCCGGGGGCAGCGCCACGCACACCAGGAAAGTGGATGGGTAACCAGAACATTGGGGAATCGCTTCTGCAAAGGAAATGAGGAGAAGGATCTGGACAGGGAATGAAGGGCTCAGCAGGATGAAAGCAGTTATTTTAGCATGAGGGCTCAATCTGTTGGCAGGTGCCATAAAAATGGCCGTGAAGTCCTGAAGTTTCACCCTCTGCATTACTTTGTATGCACAGAGAATCTCAGCCACTTAGCTCAAGAGAGGAAAATGCTCCTCAGAGTGCTCTGTGCAAGGTAAGCACAGGCAAGGGGAGTCTGCCTCCATGAGCTGGCCAATATAGGGCTGGAGTGCTCGCTGCTGCCCTACCTGCAGCACCAAGCTGGGGAATTCACCTACTTCATCCATCCCAGCTCTCAAGGGCCAAACAAGGAGAGACGGGAGACGAGTCTTCGGCCTCCCTACACTCTGAGCATCAGGAGAAGGATCAGAGGTCGGCTGGAGCTGGACACGTGCTTTCCATCATGGCCTTCTCCCCACAAGGGCTTCTGGAGCCACCTTGGGAGCAGCCTCCTCTGCCCTGAGCTGCCTCGGTCCCCCGGGGGCAGACCCCAAGGCTTGGGGGCCACAGCCGCTGTGGGGTTGGGAGAGGCCGGTCCCCTTGGCCGCCCAGACGCACGAAGGATGCCCAGCACTTGGCACCGCTGCTCCGACCGCGCGCACCCGGCATTTTAGCTGCCCTTGCTGAAGAAATGAGCACTTCAGCAATAGTTTTCTCCACCCACTTCATCTGCCAAATCACGGAGGATATTCCTGCGGCAACCAACTGCGATGGACTATTCTGTACAGTAGGTTAAATCCTACGGTAATAACAACATTACATAGCAAAGCTCCTTGCCCTGCTAGAACCATGCTAAGAGCAGATGGCAGGTGGTTTGCAGCCCCCACGTTGCCGGTCTCACGAGCGGTGCCGCTTTCCACCAGGACAGGGATACTGGAAGTGCCGCAGCGCCCGCCCTCCACCTGCACGTGGCACTGCATCCATTAGCTCCTTCATTTAAAGCAGAATTTAGGAGGGTCCTGAGGATCGCCTGGCAAACAGGACAGGGAATCAAGGAGACTATAGCCTGAGTAAAGGCACGTTTTGGTACCCAGCAGGTGACCCCGGAGTGGTTCTGCCAGCGTCGTTATTTTAAAGCTATGGAAATCCAGCATGCAGAGGTCCAGCTAAACCAGCTGATTCCTACCAGGCCAGGGACAGACAGACCCGGGGCAAGCAAGAAACGCCAGGGTGGGAGCACCAGCATCCGGGGCCGGAGAACTCAGGGGATGCATTGCTCTCTCCCCAGCCCAGCTCCCCCACCACGGGAGCCGTGAGGACTCCAGAGGTTTCACACTGCTCTGAACCAGAAGCAGAGCTTGCAAAGCTCCGTGGAATAGCGCACTGAAATTTGCCGGGAGCCGGAATATGTTCCACTTGTAATGCCTTGTCTGGCTTTGTACTGTAGGCTGGGAGTGGGAGGAGAAATTGTAAAAGGTTTATGCAAAGGCAGGCAACTAATCAGAATACTATTCTGATTCAGTATTATTAGTCCCTACTGAATTAGATGAATCGGCAACAGATATTCCATTCCTTCAGAGACAAAAAAAATCACAGTCTAAAATTGCGAAGAGATATTGTACCTATTAGTCTCTCCGTTAAAGCCCTAGAAATAAAGCTCACAGAGATAAGACGACAAGCAAGAAAATAATAAAGGCACAACAGCAAATTTCCTTGTACGTGCTGCTCTGCAATTAGCTGCTTGAAGCAATTTCCGATCTCCTTAATCTCTGAAACTCTGCTATCTCCCCATCCAGTTCTTTTTAATTTGCACTGCTATAATTCCCGCTGCATTATTAGTGGGTCCCGACAGGACAGGCAGGGGCTGAGCGGCGCTCGTGGGCACAAGCTTCACCCTCTGTGTGGCCAGAGGCTTAAAACAAAAATTCTGCTCACATTGGGTACAGCTTAAAATACACACGTCGTATTTCCTGTGGGAAAAGGGGGAAGGGGCTGATAGTTTTTAAGCTTTCCCACACTGACGTTCCCGTGACGGAGCACGTGCCGTCGCAAAGGTTAATGCACAGCTTTCTTCCTGCCATTCTAGTGGGTGCCACGTTTTGACACCGTATCTTTTTCAAACTAAGCTTTTCCCCTTCAATATAAATATTACAAATTGAGCAGATCTGTGGAAAAATCCAGCAGCAATTAATATGGATGAGACCAAATGCCATCTAGAGAAACGCAATAGTGCCTCACAGATACCCAGAGAATTTAATGTAAAATGGTGCTATTTGTGTGAGCATTTTCAATCACCCCACAGGAGAAGGGATAGCATGTTTTGTGTAGGATGACTGAGCTGAGCAACAAGAAGCATATTATTTTTGATTAAATTCCACAAGAGGTTACTGCAAATGTCTTAAGGGAATGTGGATTTCTTCTTCTTTAAACAAAACAACTAGTTTATAAACAAAGTCAAATCTATAGCTAGTTATCAGCTCATTTTTTTCAAATAGCCTATTTGGCAACTCCATATACACCTCTGCACTGGGAGCACGGGGGCTGTGGGGTATGGTGTACACCACAACATACTGGGCGGCAGCGAAGAAGTATGTATCTACATGCATACTTTTACATATTTCTGCAGATACATATGTACATGCTGTACATGTGCTGTGTATTCTACATACACTTATCCATCCACCCACCATAGGTGCATCCATTCCTGCTCTCAATTCTCAGTCCTACAAGAGAAGTTTTATGGGTCACAGACCTTAAAAAGCGCACTAACCTTGCAGAACTGGTCATGTCAACGATTTCAGACTTTGCTTTTATCGTTGCCTTTTGGAAAAAAAACATCCCTTTCATAAATAAAAATAGGATCTTACTTTTCATACCTGGCATTTAATATCTTCTTATCCATGGAAAATGCCTTTTAACTATAGAGCGCATCAGTAACACTATAAAAGACATGGCCTATTTACATGTGAAAAATGCAAAGGCATTTGGATATCAGGAATCCAGATGACTAATGTTAAAATCCTAGCACCTCTTGCACAACGGACATTCAGGGTAACCACCTTTACAGGCCCATCCTGGTAGAAGCACCCCTGAACATCTCCTGCCATTAAGGATCAGGTCAACCTTCCTTGGGTTCATAGAAGGCCAAGGGTGTAGCAAGGAAATGCAAAAGCCATTTGGGTCCCATCCTTGATGGACTTGATGCATAAACAGCAGAGCTGCCTCCAGCCAGGAGTTATGATGAGCTGTGGTGCTTCTTGGATACAGGTGTCCACCTGTAGGACGGCAGCAACTATCTGGAGCTTTCTGCAAGTCTTATTATTGTAGCCCCTGGTTTATATCACAGTTAAAGTTTCAGAGCAGAACACAAGGAAAGGTTACACTCCTACTCAAGGAGAGACTGACTTCGCTTTATTTGCACCAGCCAAAACACAGAAATCTTACTCTTAAGGCAGCTGTGTGGGCTGCCTTTGCAATGAAATGAAAAAGAAAAGATCTTCAGGGAAGCAATTCAGTCTGTCCTAACACAGGCAGCACCTCTCCCTACTCCTTATGGGAGGGGTTTCTATGACCAGCCCAGATCAGAAGGCCATCTGCTTGCTACGGTCAGTAACATGAATCCCAGCCTAAGGAAGCGCAATAACACGGGCACAAAACATTGAGGAAAAATGTGAGGGAAATAATGACCCAAAGCTGGAAGAGGTTGTGATCTCATAAGGCAAAAGAAAAAAAGGATAAACATCTCCAGAGATGTTCCCAGAAGATGGTTTAAATCCTTAAATGAAGAGGAGAACAAGGAAAAGAGAGTGAACAGAATGTCACCCACATGGCATTCTCAGTATTAATGCAGGTCACGAACCGCTCAGCTGGGCTGGTTACCTGTTTAAGCCAACACGGTACCAGAGAAAGGAGGTGAAGCCCAGACCTTTCAGATAACGGAAGGCAGAACAACCTTATAGGCTCAGCCCAGTCCTTAGCCACGTTGTTACAGCAGTGCTAGGCTGGGACCACCTGCAGCGTCCCCATCCTGCCTGTGCCACCGAGCCCCGATGCGGCTAAGGGGAGTCAAACACACAGGGAAAGGCTGCCAGGAGAAAAGGACCTAGAGGAAGTTTTAAGAAAAAAGCAACCTGCAATGAAGTCTACAGCTACATGTCTAATGCACACTGCCCTCAACTGAGAAAAATCTCTGAAAACTTACTATGATCCCAGGTTTAGCAAAGGGTTCAGCACTTCACTTCCTTGCTTAGCATTGTCCTAGAGAAATCCCTGTAATTTTAAGTTCTGTTCCCCTTGATTTTCCAGAATTATATGCACCTCTTCTTTATGGATTTAAATGGGAATTTTATAGGTTTGGAAATTTCCATGGGGTAAGGGGAAGAGGACATTTCAAAAAGCAGTACTGAAAGTCTTAGAAATGAGACAGAGTGATAAACTAGACCTATCATAATGCCCCAAAATACAGTAAGCAGTACAACTCAAATGAAAAAGCAAATGAAAACAGAACAGCTCAGAAGTTCAAATAAATTAGTGTTAAAAAAATTAAAAAAGGGAAAAAAAAAGCTTTTATATCCCAGAAAAATCCCCCTAAATTTTAGTCAGATTGCACTAACTTTAAGCGTTTTAAAACATGGTTCACTGTATTGGTGCAGTGTTAATTGGTGCATGCTACCATGTTGCCATGTTAAGAACATAAAAGTATGTTTAAAACAAAAAAGCATACTTAGCATGTGATCAGATATTGAAGATTTCTGTAGCTTTTTTCAGTACGTTGACTATACCAGAACAGCCACATTAGCTGGGGCGTGTGCCTGTGCATCTAGGCTTCCAGGCAACTTGCAGTCTACAGATGATGTTCATCTGCCCCACCAAGTGACCCTGTGCCAGAGTACAGTGAAGGATCCTAAAAGTTACACACGAGTGGGCAAAATCAAACAGCAATGACAACGTGGAGGACACTGCATAAATAACATCACTCAGGAACATAAAACACTTGGCAGCACCAGGCTTGTAGTGATTTGAATGAGCTAATTTTCCTTTGATCCTCAACGTCTGAAGGAAAATTCAATATAAGATAAACAAATATAAACATAGAAATTCAATATAAACAGTATCAAACTAGATTTTGCAGCTTTTTAACTGGGCGAAATGTATTGCAAACATATCATGAAAGAATCACATAAAGGATTTTTTCTTCTGACACAGAAATAAGAACAAGTACTATTCTACAAAGAACTACAAAGGTATGGTTTTTTGTTGTTGTTTTTGTTTTGTTGTTGTTTTTTCCACATTTCCCTGATCTATTCAGTTCTTCCTGGAAACTTCCTCTACCTAAACACTTTGTTCTCAGGCTCATCCATCAGGAAGTGTGGAAAGACGTAACGAAGAGCATTTTAACGCCGTTTTTGAACCCTTTGAGGCAGGAAAGACTCTACAGAGCAACAGTCTGTTATCCATATGTGCCAACACCATAGTGCCCATATCAGCAATATTTCTGGAGTCGCCTAAGAGCTTCTCAGTATTCTCAGAGTCATGCAGGACCACATGATGTCCAGGTGCATCTTTATGCCATACAGCAATTTGGTCCATTTGGTGGAGCTGGGTGTAAGGGCAGCAAAGTTACTGTGCCTTCCATCTCCGCTTTTCAGAAATGCACCCCCTGCTTGGTGCCTGCCTCCCCGGACCTGCCTGAAGCTGCAACACTCTGGGAAAGGGCTGCGCTGAAAAGCATCCGGCCCCGCTCCTCTGCCTCGGATCTGTTCCTCACCAGCCGATACCAGGAATTCTCATACCAGGAGCACCAGCTGGTCATGCCAGTAACCATGGAGCCACTTCCCAGGCTTTTAACAACTTGCCAGTGGGTCAAAATGGCCCCATTTTCCCTTGGTGGACTCACTAATATATATGGCTGAGAAGCTATTAATGCATTACTGACTCAAACGCTGTCGTCCTTCTCCTACGTGAGAATTCTGTCCCACATGGCATAGCATGGAGGCCAGGGCCAGGTTTTCTCTTAGCAGGCTTGGAGGGTGCATTTTACACAGTTCCCATGAAGAAGCAGCTTCCGCACTTGACAGAGAGAAGGAAATGCAATTACAGCCACACTCTAAATGGTGGAAACAATGAATAGGTACAAATTTCTTCCATATACTTCACAGGCAACTAAAATGTAATCTAGGCCTCTTCTGCAGTCTGGGAGTCTAGGTCTCTTCTGCAGTCTGGGAACTGTGCATAAAAATATGACTGAGGAATAACAGAGAATAACATTGTTTACAGCAATTCTTAAAATTTCTCTTAATGTCCCCTTTTTCTTAAGGAAATGTGATGTATTAAGCAGCTTCATGTATTAAAAATCCTCTGAGAAAAGTACATTTATCAGGACTCCAGCCAAAGCGCATGAAGGCCTCAGGAAGATCCAGCCAATAACTCTGCTGAGGAAAATGCCAATTAGGGGCAACTCTGCCTAGAAGGGGAGACACCACCTGGATTTCATTGCAAGTGGAAATTGAAAAAGTGGAAAATTGGAAAGTGGGAAACTAATTATTTAATTTACAGAACATTCACGTTGACAATGATGAACAATGATGAACCCATATGTCTCCTTTAAATGCCTCATGGAAGAGTCTTCTTTTTTTCTGCATTTCAGCAACCATGGTGACTTCAGAAGAAAACAGCCTGGATCTTGGAAATTCTATTCTATGATAAAGGGTTAGATTTGATTTGTCACCTAACAGTTAACTTTTTCTCCCTATATACCTGTACGATGAGGTTGTAAAGGATCTTCTCTCATTTCTCACTTGAAAAGCTTCAAGACGGATAGCAGAGGAATGAACAGTGTATATTTGGCAAATTGTGCTTGATTTTTGCCGACCTCGGCACAGGTTTTCATGGACACTTGCTTAACACACACAGCAATGTTTCCCTCAAATCCCCAGAGCTACAAATCATACAGTCCAAACACAAACACTCAAAGGAGGGTTTCCTGTGTCCTGTAGGCCTAATGTAAGCATCAATTTTGTTCATCTCAAACCAACTTTGCAAATCATTTAAATCTAAGAATGTCACTTTACTTTCCACTGATACAAAGTGATACATGATACACTTCCCACTGGCACATATTTTCCACAGATACAAAGACTTTAGGGAGTCAACACTGCTATTGGAAACCTTTTTGGACAAAGACTATTCACATCACAGGCCAACAGAATACTTACTGATAACAGATGCTCTGCACTGCTATAGCTTGTATTAAAGCATGTCACAGCTAGTGTTTGCAATTGCTGCCCTGTGTTGTGAAAGGTCCAATAAGCTAGTTTAAGGTAGTAGATAGCTAAAATTACTGCAGTTTGCAAATGCTGGCACATACCTCTCTTCTAAAAGAAACATGAATTTAGTCAGAAACCTGATTTACTTGGGCAGTAGGGGTTTGTTCACAGTTAGGTTTGGCACAGATATATATAAGATATATAGATATAGATATAATAAAAGAAGATATATATATATATACAGAAGATATATATATATATACACACATATATATATATAAAGAAACAGCCCAAGAGAAGATTAGGGATAGAAAAATCAAGAATGGCAAATAAATAAATAAATACATAAATAAATAAATAAATAAATAAATAAATAAAACTGGCACGGTTTAAACCAATACTGATCTGCAGAACATTAAAAGCAGCGGAAGGAATGGGACATAAAGGCCAATCAATACTATACTAGAGCTGGTGCAGTAACAACAAAACTGCCTTTGGCTGCTCTTCTCCATCTGCATTCAAGATTCTGTATTTCCTTGTAAAGGAATTGAATTGCATTAACAATATCCGATCTGTTCCTTTGCAATTTCTTTCCCTATCTGGAAATAACTTACAAAGCACTGCATCCAGACCAGCCACTCTGCTAGTTAGTCCTCAGTGTCACCCTGCCTCCAAGGATGTGCTACTTTATTTGAGTGTCTGAAAATCCCCTGCAATTTTGGTGGAGGCAATTTAAGGTCAGACAAAACCTCGCTGACATTTCTAGATTGAGTTTTATGCTCATCAAGGTGATGCAGAGGGTACGTTTAACATTAAGTGAAGAGTAAACTCCAGACTTGACTTCAACTTATCAGTTGTGCTTTAAAGTAAGATTGAACTCTTAGAGTCAGCAATGAAAAAAGAGATTTCTAATTGAATCCTGTTCAGCGTGTGGCACAGAGAGGGCAGGCAGGCCCCGTGCTCAGTCGCTGCTGGGGGACCTGCTCCTGCCCCTCTCACTCGCTCACTGATCGTCACAAACACCTCCCTGGTGCTGCTTCCCACCCTGCCCCGCGCGCTTCCAAAGGGCTCCTCCAAAGCATCTGCTCCATAACCTATTACTCCCCTTCAAAGGTTTTAATAATCTCCTCTTCTGCAACACCTACAGACCCTGACAAGGGGCATCTACTACGAGATTGCTGATGTGTGGAGGACACTGCCATCAAGATGACCGATAAGGCCTCATTGTTCCCCGGCTTCCTGCCTCTCCCTCCCCTGGTCCTCTTCCCCGCGCGCAGCTCGTGACCGTTCTGCGACAGAAGCCGAGGGTTTGGGCCCACATTTCTGCATCATGGAGCAAAATGGGATCCGGCGCTGCCACAGAACTCCAGGTGCTACAGAAAAACAGAGGGCATTCACAGTAACATGTAGTATGGACGGCTTTGCTAATGCTTGGAAGTGAACTCCAGACGAAAACCCAGGGAGAACTGGCTTCTCTCTGGTGAGAGCAATTGGCATAGGGATTATTTTAAATGTACAAACATTGCTATTTTATTTTCAGATCAATAAAAAACAAAAACAGTTCATACCACAATATCATATGCAAGTTTAAAGCAATTTCATGCCTGCCCAAACATAACCAATATCTTCTGGTAGCAGAAAATATTAAATGAAAGAAAGCTTCCAGACCACATCCATTCATTCTAAACCCTGCACCATTTAAACACAACCTATTTATTAAGGCTCGCAGAAAATTTTTCTTTAAAGTTGATTTTCATAGGAAGTGCCATATTCAGCAAAACACCTTTCACAGAAGCAACATTTCAGGCTTTTATCAAAAATCAGTTTTTGTTTTGTTTCTCTTTGATGCCAAATGGGAGTGAAAACAGAGGGAGGCAGATTGGGGGGAAAAAAAATGTAAGCAAATCTTATTAGAATGTCCTCACACTAGTTAATCTGAGTGGAGACATGAAATAACTCATTATCCCTTGCACAGAAAGCCTTTTTTGCTCTCCTTCCTGGCTCATCATCAGAAAGGAGAAAATAGACTGGTGGAGCA
>JAVCKT010030398.1:0-11777 GCA_032273925.1 Rhynchotus rufescens | reverse complement strand
ATGTTTTCTATTTATACATACATGCTTTAACTTGTTAAACAAACTTATTTTGATATCCCTATTCATGTTTTGGAAAAATCAAGTTTGATAAAAATACAAGTTTTGTTTTTGATAAAATTTGCAAGACACAAAAATAAATTGATATGTTGATATATTGTCTTGAAATTTTTATCAACATGTTTATGTTTTAACATAAAATGATAAAACTAGTTTTATGGAATTTTCAGAAATGATAAAAGATTTTTGTAAAATATTTTTCCTAAATTTCTATAAAGAAGTATATAAGTGATTTTTTTCTCAAATTTCTTAGGATATTTTGTTGGTTTTCCTGAGCAAGCTTTTAGGTAGAGTTCAGGGTTTTACATTGTTAGTTACAGCATCAAGCATTGATATAATACTGCTTTTTTGAAAAATAGGAAAAATATGCCAAATATAATGGTGTGGAACAGAAATCTCTGCAATAGGAATTCACTAGTTGGAAACTAAACTGCATTTGAGCAGCTCTGATGGAGAAACAATCCTTAAAAATGGAAAATAGTCTTTGTTCTTTTATTGCATTTAGTTTACAAGATGAACAAGAACCAACAGGGCACATAGCGGCCCTTAAGTGATTCCATTTGCTTTATATTTATAGTTCTACAAAAATACAAATCCTTCCCTTTGGGAGGATTTATACAGCCTCTTACCATCTCTGAAGCAGCTATATTACACAGGATCTTACCTTGGCAAAATTTGCTGCGTCTTAGTCCAACAATAAAATATAGAGGGTAAAGGCAAAGTGAGTGATCTTCTGAGAATTTATTTCTGAATTGATAGTCTTAATTAAAAAAAAAAAAAAAAAAAAAAAAATAATATATTTTCTCTGTTTTAGATCAGGTATTATATTTTTTTTTTTTTTTTTTTTTTTTTTTAAGCCTTCTCAACAAACCTTCTTATTTATGGGCCAAGTGTCTTTATTCTTTCTGCCAATCACATAACTACAGGAATTCCACCGTTTTGGGACTTTTTAATTGAGAGCATCTGATGTGTGGTGTAAAATCCAGGCAAAATGGCAAATCTCCTTTGAATTACTGACAAGGATTTCACTTTTGAGGTGCTAAGTCTGGCCAGATTCTGTGGCTGATAAAACTCCTAACGGACTGTGCTGGATGACTGCCCACCCTTTTTAAAGGGTATTGGGAGATGGAAAAGCTAATAATGATATCTAGTCCAAACAAAACAAGACTGATGAAAAAGCCCCAACAAGGGAATGAGGCTGATCTCTTTCTTTGAAGCTGTGATACTTGTTTGGACAAGTTGAGGAATTACTGGGGCCCTTTCTGCTATACCTTGAATATAGTGGAAAGCTTATTATTTCTTCTCTGTTGCTCAGAATCAAAGCTGTCTGAGAGACTGATGGCTTATCTTAGGTGTGGATCTTGTTACTGTGATCTATCTGTGTAATACCTTAAGACAAGATAACTCTATGTAGAACATAACTATAAACCTCTCCAAATGTAAGCTGGTAGTAGTACGGTTTATGAACAACACATGTTAATGGTGCTCTGTGATATGTGTCATCTGCTTAAGGTTGAGTGCTGTTTGAGTTAGTCCTTTGTATTGGTTTGAAATACACTTCCCTAGAAATCTAGCATTTTTTGTGGCCATCAAGTAGCAGAGGTTGGTGTTAATAGTTTTATTCCTGTTAATTTTGTATTCTTTACCACATTCTCAGCCCTTCTACAAGGAGCAATTAGTCTGAGTTGGAAGACCCAGTGAGCATCTTACTTATTTGTTGTCTGCAGAATAGACTTCCTGAATTCCCACAAAGACTGACAAGACCTGAGGCGCATACTTTTAGTGCAGTGCCAAACCAGTGGGCTGCTGCCAGCATTGGCAGCCCCAGTTTATTAGTGCAAAGCTACAATATAAAGGTGTCAAATGGCAGAAACTGTGGTGTCCAGGATCTCTGAGAGGGAAAGCTGAGGAAAGAGGAGTCAGGACTACTTGGACATGTGAAAGGTCAACACCCCATAAGGAAAGAAGTAAGGTGTTCTGCTTCAGTTTGTTTTTTGTTTCTTCACACATGACAGCGTTAAGGATATGAATGTTGTCTAAAGTACAGAAAATTTTCTGTTTTGACTTCAGTTTTAGGTAAAGAGAGCATTTGTCATTTCTCAGTTATAGAAATTTGGGATATTGGGATGTAGAGCAAGGTGGGCAGCTAGGTTATTACCAAAGGACAGCTGATTGCAGATGCTTTTAGAGGTTGTCCGCAGCACACCTTGCTGAGCCTGCTGCTAGCCACCGCTTCTTGGAGTGTGAACCTCCTGGGTTTTCTATCGGAGATATTAGCAGCCCTGTGATCTGCTGAGACATCCTCACAGTGGAGGAGGGAGAGTAACCCCCAGTGATCCTGTCCCACAGAAGCAGCTTTACCAAGAAGCATGCTTTGTGAAGGAATGCTTCAAAGCGAAGTGAAGCAACCACTGATGGGAGAAGTGAGACTTGCAAAACACTACAGGTCTGTAAAACCTCTAAGTATTATGGCTCTTTATCTGTTTGTGGTTTTTTTTTCCATTTTGTTTTGAACACAATTATTGATACCATTGAAAACATAATATTTGTAGTATGGTGAAGTACTTCTCCTTTAAACACATCCCCTCTACCACACACATACACAGAGGATATTAACTGAGTAGGCCTTTTGCCAGATGGTGGTATCTCATTGTGTTTGCTAGTAGTTCGTGCTACATGATAGCACAAAGATGTGGTATGTTAAATGGAAATGATGATTTCTGTTTCCTACTAATGATGACAGAAAGATAAAATAACTAGAGGAGTTAGTTTTTCAGCTGCTAACAGAACTAAAGAAATCTGTCCTGAAATGGAAGATCAGAACCGGTTTTGGATACCCTGAGCAAGGAGATTCAAACTAAGTAGGAATGACAGCCTCTCCCAAAAATGCCCTTTTGGGAATGGTGTGAACACATGCCTACTCGGTCAAACTGGGGATGGCCCAAATAGTTCTTCTGAGGAAACCTTTCAGACTAGAGAATCTCCTTTTGTGTGCTAGTTTCTCCTCCACTTCACATAAAAGAAAGAGACTGAGGAGAATATGAAGAGGCATTGATAGCAAAACAAAAGAAACTAGACATTATTAAGGCTTGGGGATTGGCTTTAGAGAAAAAGCCCACTTGGAAAACTCTTCTGAGCACTACAAGCACATTCCTGAGCTAGCATTGAGAATTGAGTGCACGGAAAGGGCTCATAAATCTCTGTGCATGTTGCGTGGAATTCTGACTGCCCCTTTTCTTCATGCTCGCAAGGTATACAAGAAATAAGATGCATATCATGTACATTTTCTTCCATAGCTTGTCCAGCATCCCTCAAGGGAGAAAAATTCCCTGAAAACTGGTCGACCATGTTGGTTGGAGAAATCCTTTCAGCAGCATTTCCATTGGTTTAATCTGGTTTCCAGTGCAACTTCAGCCAGAATGTGGTTAGCCTGGAGTTATTGCAGCTGCTGTTAGACAACAGCAATAGGAAAAGATTGTCGGCAGTTTGAATGCTAGCTTGGTATTTTGGAGATCTGGCTGCAACTCCCTGTTCTGCCGCAGTTTCCTATGCTTATCTGTTCCCTGTCTGTAGAAAGCGAACAATAGTACATTTCTTTGCATCCACGTTTTTGTGAGGAAAGATAAAGTTATTAAATAGCCTGAAAATTTTGTTGGGAAAAGAAACCATAGAAGTGTATTTGATTGGAAAATCTTTACTTTATTATCTGTAAAAAAAAAAAAAAAAGTCTTTTCTTTTTAACTTAGCAATACTTCTGTGGTTGTTTCATGTCTTTTCATTCTCCCCTCTCAACTAGTCATTATTATTGATAGAGTTATAACCAAAGTTTGGCTGTCTGTGAAGAACTTAGCAGGGCAGTGGGGTTCAAAAATGTTAAGAAATCCAAGACATGGAATTCATCACCACTAAATTATAACCCTTTCAAGAAATACTTTGAGAAACATGGGAACTGATTAGGCCCTTCTTTAATGAAGCAAATCAAAGATGATGAATTTTATAGGCAGTATTGAGCTGGTTGTCAGTAATAATTAGATTCAGATGAGACTGTAGTCTTTAATGTTTCTTGACTGTACTTGGATGAGTTGGAACATACAATGAAAGCGTAATTACAGTCTTTGATATTTTGGTGGCTGTCTCGATGCTTCCTGGAAGGAATCCAACAGGTTGTTTGGCCAGGCAATTTGTGGGTTATCCAATTGCCTGTACAAATAAAGGAAGAAAGAGAAAACTGTAATTGTTTATGCAGTAAAAGGTCTCCTCACATGCATTTTATGATGTGGTATTTTAAATGCATCTAAGGAAAAGTCAACCTAAAGAGCTAATGCTTTTTATCTTTTATGTGGATTGTTAGTTGCACGCTTATTGTATTTTTTTTAAAGTTGAGACTTCTTAATGCTAATTATTAAAACATTACATCCAATATGTCTAGGGGGCAGGCTGGGGGACCGAACCCTTTAAAGAACACAAACTTGAAAGCAGATTCTGATAGCATGTGGAGTGTTGTGCTGGTGTTAGTGCTACTGCCCTGGGATTTTACCGCTGTGCAGCACAGGCAGATCAGGCCTCTAGTATTTTAAAAACAAGCATGTATAATCTCAATGTGAATATTTACAGTCTAGCAAATTTGAGTTTTCTGGCAGATTCACAATTAATAGAACTTCAAATTGGGAGGAGTGAACTAGGCCTGGTAAGCTGTAGAAAGGGAGGAAAGTGTTTTGGAGACTGGGAAGCATAGGGGCAAATATGAAACAGAAGTGGCCTCATGCTTGCTGGCATCATGTAGGAAAGAGCAGGAAGCATCGTCCCAGAGTTTCTTCTGGAGAAGCATTGTGGAGGAAGGGAAGAGGTAAGAAATTTCTGTCATAGGTGAACTACCTTAACAGAGCACCAACATACCTGGGAGAGAGGCAGAAGTCTCTGCTGATACACAGTCTGCAGCTGTGACTATGTTAGGAAGGATGACGCCAACAATTTAGTGGTCAGTGGAGAACTTAGGAGAAAAAAAAAAAAGACAAATTTAGTTTCTGCCCACATACAGTAAGGGGAACTGTTGATCCACCTGTGTCCCGCAACTGTGAATCGGTGTTCCAGAGACCTTTGTCCATATCTTCCTTATACCTTGCTTGAGTAGCCAGAGAGGAAGATGGAGCGAAGGCTCTGTTGTAAGGGGCTCTAGGGCTGTGACGGGTGTTGCTGGTTGTAGTGAGCACCCCTGGACAAGAAAGGAGGAATACGTGTGCCTTGCATTCTGATCTCTCTTCTGATTGCTGTACCTCACCCCTACTCTCATTTGACACAAAAGAATAGTCAAGCATCAAAGTAACTTCTTCGATCAACATCATTTAATGTGAATTTCTGCTCCTTGTTACATGAAGCAGCTTAATTTATCCAGTAAATCCACCACAGCAGAGTTAGGGATGTTGTTGTGAATCACACCTGTTTAAAGCAGTCGTCCCACAGTCCTTGAACTCTAGGTTAGCAAGTTCTGGAGGTATTTCAGAGCAATGTTTTATATTATCAGCATTAGGCAATTTGTCAATTTAAACAGAACTGGATGGCCTTAATGTTAAGGTCATCCTTAATGGTAAACCTTAATGTGATCTCTGATTCAGTCTTTTTTTTTTTTAAATAGTGTTTTTCATAATTGACACGCCTGAGCTGCTCAGAACAACAACAGATACTTTCCCACAGCAGCTACAACATCCATCTTGCAGTTTGGTGAGAGAGCAGTCCTTGCCTTAGGTTTGTCAACAACAGTTTGTGGCTTCTGGGACATTTGGTTACATTTTCATTTGGAAAGTCATGAAATTTTCCAGATATGTTTGGTAAGAGAGTTTACCCAGGGTGGGTCTGTGCAAATGATGATTAGTCTGATCTTCTCAAGGATTACTGATGCCTTCCAAGAGCCAAATGATATTACTGTAGCTGTCTTGTTTTTTGCAATAATTGCCAAAAGATGGGGGGAAAGAAAGGGAAAGGAGGGTTTCCATTTGGAAATCTTCACAAATATCAGATTTCTTATGGACTTAAGTTCAGTGGAAGGTCTTTTAAGTATTAGTACACAAAATGCAACCATCCGTTATGCAGTTACAGTTTTAGTCTAATGAATTATGTATGGATTCAAACCATGCCTGGTTTAAACATTATTTAAAATTACTAGCTTTAAGATACATTAAAGCTACAACTTTGTCACCTGCCCTTAACTAAAAATTTACAGCCTTCTTTTTCTCTTCCTCCCTGACCCTGTTCTCCAGCTCCCATTTTCCCTCTCCTATTTCAAATAAGTTTCAGAAATAGTGTTTGGAAAATCTGTACACAGTAAGTGCTCAGCTTGGAAATGAATTATCCTTGGGGTCATCCCTCTTTGGTACTTGAAATTACTGTTTTCTTAAACATAGCTCAAATTTAAAGCCTTTTCTCTGTGGCTGGTGATGAGGACACATGTAAAGCATTCAGGTGAGATGCAGAAGGAGGAATTAGGGAGAGCAGTCTTCATTGTAACTGTAAAAATAGGTCACTGGGATCTACGTCACATGACAGTTGCATAAAAAGAAAGTCACAAAGCTCCAAAAAGTTCTTAGCTGTAAGAAGCACAATCATTTTCAAGCATTGCATTTCAACCAGGGTGTGTGTGGCTAAGGGAGTTTTTGCATGAAATACTACAAATTAAATAAGTAGTTGTGTCATTTTTGTACTTATTACAGCTGGTAAAAGCAGGAACTCTTACAAAATTGCTACTGTTTTGCTGAATAAACTTGTTAGGCCTTTTGTTAAATAAGTTTTGATAATTAAGGAAAAATACTTGTATTGTCTGCTATTGTAGTATTAGTTTGCGCATAACGTTAACTCTTGCCATACACAATGACAGACTGACCTGAGACTGCGCATTTGTGTGCCCAAGTAAGTTTTGCTGACAGGCAAGAAAAGCTCACAATTCACACCAGTAATGCAATTAAACAGAAAATGCAATTTCAAAGATGTGGCATTAGCAGGATGCTTATAAAACAGCTGAACTCATAACAAAAGGCAAAAAAAATATTATAGGAGGTGCGGTCACTTGCATTAAGTTTGCCTGTGTATGGGACTGGGGGTCTGCTAAATGAGTAGCTGCTTCTGTTTTCTTTTAACTGTGTGTATAGTGCTGTCTATGCCAAATGCTTTTTAGTTTCTTCCCTTATTGACTAGAAAATGGTAAATAGTGCAGCCTCTGGTGTAAATCCTGCTTGTGTGGATTTACATAACTCAGGAATCCTAGAAATGAGCAAACATTCATCACATCTGGAACGAGACAAAGTTATTACCAGCACCATCCCTGCTGGGAATGGCTGGATAGGACAGCAAGCTCCAAGTCAAACTCGGCCGCGACTGTGGAGCCCTTGTCAGCCTGTCTCCTTTTGCGCGAAGTGTTAATGTGCATTTACTGCAGCACAGCCCTGCGTTGCTTGCCGTGACGCCCTCGTGGGAAATACCTGCTTGTAAGGGGTTAGCCGCAGTGCTGTGGGGATGGGACTGCTTTGTGCAACTTATAAAGCCCAGGACTGCATTTTTTTTTTCTTTGCATCTGTTCCTTTTAGTTTCCGTGGACTGAGTAACAGTTTACCACCCAACGAGATGAAGGGATATAGCCTGTGCCTGTTGTGCTTGGATACGAGCACAAAGATGAGATGGTCTGTGGTGGAGTCCTGTGGTTTAGGAAATCATACTGCCTGTTTTATTTTTCCAGCAGGATAAATCAAAGAAATAATTAGAAAATAAGTGATTTCTAAAACAAAATTATTTTCCATAACCAGGGTCATACTCGGAGTAATTCACGAGCATGCCTTAACTCGGTGACCCCCACGCGCTGTGGTCTGCTGCCCTGTCCCATTTCCAAGGGGCAGGGAGGTGGGGGCTGGTTAATTTTGTGGACTGAAGGCGATTCTCGGGAAGCCTCTCTACTGCTGCTGGTAGCCTCTTATCCTCACACGGATTCATCGCATCCGCCTGTGGCACCGCGTGGGCCCTGGTGCAGACCCTGTAGCTGGATGTGTGCTTTCCTGCAGCCCAAAGGCAGGTTAGTCCCTCGGGCTGGGTTTTACAGGGTTGTGCATCTTGATTGCTGAGCTTTTGCCATGGAGGTAATCTAATACCTTTTATGTCTTTGTGGACCAGGATTGATGGAAAATCAGATCCCTACTCAGTGAGAAACAATCAAGTTTTTTAGTTTTTGCCTTGTGTTTTTTTCTCTTCTCTCTTAGGCTCTGGTGGCCTCGATGCAATCCTCACCTTCCCCCCCTGCCTCCTTTCTTCCCCACTTCCCCACTTCTATCTCTTACAGTCCTGTCTAGACTACAGGTATGGATGGTGTGGGAATACTGGGCAAGTGTGCATGCACATACATGTGCATGCACGCACATTTTATGTCTTATAGACTATTTCCTAGGTGAAGTACTCCTGCCTGAATGAATAGCATTAAATCAAAACTGGCTGTGAGAGAGGAACAACAGGAAATGAAAGAATGGCTAAGATAAGGTATGCAGCCGCATCAACTGACTTAATAAAAACACATGGTACCTCTCCCTTGGTGTGCTTTGCTTCGCTCGTGTCCCCAGCCTATGAGAGCTTGTAGCATGTGCCTCTCTCCTGGGAGGAAGCACCAGGGTTTCTGCCAGGCTGGACGTCCTATCTATAGTGCTGGCTGCAGTTCTGTTAAGCCTTTCCAAAGTGGCTGCCCAAGGAACGTTTATTTGTATGATTTTGCAAAGTCACTTAGCACGTATGCATACAGAAAATAGTCTTGTGGTTTTTTTTTTTACTTGATTAGTATCTGCCTTGTTGTAACTCTGTCTAAATCTCTCAGAGGGTCGGAGGGGTAAAGGATGAGATAGTTTAGTCACTTCTATTTAAACAGCCAACCCATTTTCAAAACAGATTTTTTTTTCTGTAGTAATTTGTGCCTATGGTAAGACATGAGCCTCAAGGAAACTTCCAGAGGAATATAAGTCTTTATTAAGCCTCTGCATTTTCTGCTGCGAATGTAAAATGTTTTTCTTCAACTGACTTTGTTTTGTACATAAGTATGCTGTGTGTAAGGCTGGGAAAATGCAAATCCAGCTAACACAACAAAACATAACCCTGCAGACTCGCTTGTTCCCCTAGCCGTGCAGTGAGAGGATGAGCTGCAAGTGGCTGCCATTAGTCCCCTCATTGTCCTCATTAACCTACAAGGGGAAGGTGCATTGCTCCAAAGAGGCCACTATAGGGAATTACACCCTCCTGCTGCAGCCCAGATGTGTGGGAAACTGGCTCTGCTCTGTGGGGAGAAACAGGAGCTGAACTGAACCAAGCAGTGATGGAGTATTTAGGAGTAATGGACATAAGTCATAATGCTTGGAAGACTTACTAGGCACTAATTCTAGGCTTCCCTGTGGTCCCATTCTCCTCCCTTTTTCATAGAGTGATTTTCTTTCTACAGCTTTTTCTTTGCTTATTCTTTTCCTTAACATTGTTAGAGAGCCTATCACTTTGCATCTGCTTCATCTCAACGTAAATTATTATTGTTCAACTGCCATCTTTGGTTTTCTGCAGAGCTGTTTTCTATCTCAAGATGTTTTTCTTCTGTTAGTAGGATGCCTTCCACAGTGGGGTCCTCTCCAGCAGTGGAGCTCCCAGGCTGAGCAGCAATGGAAATAATAAAGGCCCAACACTTCCTCACTGCTTGCTGTTGTACTGCTATTGGTTTTGGGTTAGTGTCACAGGCAAAAAGGTAGACCTGTTGCCGTGTTTTGGTACTTTGAATCTGCCTTGTTGCAGTTATCGAGCAGAGGAGCTTTATTGATGCGGGTTATACGGAAAAAACTCGGATGGTAATGCATAATGTTAATATACAGCATAACCAGGCTGCAGGCAGGGCTCCTGGGCTGGGGTCTCCAACATGCCTTACCATGGCTGAGCTGCCTAAGCCAGAGGTCAACGCCGGCTCTCAGCTGTGCTGCAGCCACGTGAACCAAAGGACCTTGGCACCTGCCCTGCCTCCCTCAAGCTGTGTAAGCACCGTGTATGAGTGAGCTCGTGAATCTACATTTTTAAAGTGAATGGAAAAGCAAAGTTTGTTGTGTTGGTAGTTACGTGAAACGTAAGCAAGTCGTTTGTTTTCAGCGGACAGGTTGTAAGCATGTGACAGGCTAAGTAGCCTCCATGGTGGTGCAAGTACAATAGCCTTGAGCAAGCAGGTGGAACAGAAAGCAATTTTAACTACGTGGCTTTTCAGTTTGATTTGTATGGCACCACTTTGTGTTTATTTGCTGTCCTTTAATATGTATTTTGATTTGTCAGCACTTAAGCTAGTTAATTAGTCAGAGATCTAAATTTAAATTGAGGTTTACTTTAAGTGTTTAAAAATCTCTTGATCTGTATGGCATTGCTCTCCAGAGTACTTCTGACTTTGAAGTCCTCCTGCACTGGCAGCATTCAGTGACTGTAGTGAGGAACCCATTAATGAAACATTGATATGTTGGGGTGCAAGAGACCAACTGGATTTATGTGCTCCCAAGGACTTTAGCTGTCGGTGTGCATATTGAGACTGTTTATTTCTTTATTCGTCTGGGTAAACATACCAAAATATTTTGTTCTTGGTGATATTCTGTTTTGAAAATAAGGGGGAAATTCCCGTAAGTGGAGGAATTAAACAGCATATATACTGTAGAACTTTTTCTGCATCCTTCAGGCATCTGAAGCTGCCACTAACCAAGCAGCATATTGTTTGAGAAAGGCTGCAAAACCGAACTGCAGGTATGCAGGCTAGAGCCATATAGTATGAATAAAACATATTGAACATAAAGAGAAAAGAAAGCGGGTAGGATGTAATGGTAGAAGAAAAAATGCTTCCTGGGCTTGTCAGCTTATCTATTCCAGAGGATAAGAAGTGGAGTGATAGAAAAGTTGTACTGGAAGGGTTGCGCTACAGCTTTGTTGCGCTGGCTGTGCTAGCCAGGGGTGAAGAGGCGTGACAGGACCCTGGAGACTTGCTGAGGACTCTTAGTTTTCCCAGCAGGAACACTATCACTTCCTTACCCGCATTGTGATGGTGTTTTTTGTTGCAGCTGTCTGTCTGTATGGGCAAGCACAAAAGTAAATACCGGAGTTGAGAGACAGGGTTTTCCAGCTCCAGCAGAGGGCTGCGAAAATGGTGGAAAAAGCCACTACCCACCCATGCCTGTGCCAGCAGCATCATGAAAAGCCTTTCTTTTCTCACTGTTTCACTGTTCTCACTGTTAATAGCTTCAGCTGCTTGCAGGAAAAAAAAACAATCAAGTCCTTTTTAAAATCTGATTTCTTTTTTTTTCTTTTTCTTTCTTTTTCTTTCTTTTTACGAACTAGGCCGAGGAAGCCAAGCTGTTTTAACCTCCTAACTCTCTGCTCTCTTATTTATTCTGGTAGCTCTGTTCTGGTTTAAATAAATGTTTTATGAGCTTGGCTGACCATAAGTGTACGCAGGATTCCAGATGAAGCCTTGTTGGTGTCTTGCACAAGGACATTAATTCTTGTCCCTTTTCATAGTTATATGGGAGAAATGGCTGAGGATCACCTTGTGTTTGGAAGATGTAGCCAACTCCTCCTCTTCTCTGTTGTCTCTTTCTGAGAAGCTGTCACAGCAGAAATCTGTATTAATCTGCTTCCTGAATTTCTATTCTTCACGTCTTTTTTATTACATCATCATCATTATTATTAAGATAACTCCT
>JAVCKT010030397.1:0-17035 GCA_032273925.1 Rhynchotus rufescens | reverse complement strand
TGAAATGAGTAGGCAATAGTGGTTTGGCTGCTTCCAAGCTGTGCAGCAAGGTGTGCTCCTGGAGATGCTCTTCCGATGCTTCCCGTCCCATTTCCTGATGCCTGTCCTTGCTCAGACCCTTCCTGCCTCTCCGCAAAGAGTTACTTCAGCTCCTGCATCTGATAGATATCTCCTGCATCCTAACCTTTAACCACGTGGGCTCCACATCCCCTGAGAACAAGGGAAATTTCCACCACAAGTTTGGCCTGTTTTTATACTTTTACCAAGATACCCTCTCCTGGTTATTGCCTGAGTATTGGTTTGTCTAAGTACAGCTGTTACTAAGTCAGTTTTAGTAAGTGTTTGAAACTTAGCTGGAGATGTTGGTGTCCTGAGGAACGCTGCCCTCTTCCCTGTCTTGCCTCTTGTGAGCCTGTGTCCAGCACTGGGATGAAGCCCGTGGTGCTGCCCGCTGCGAGGCTGCAGCACAGAGGGTCACCAGCTCCATGGAGGAGCAGCTCCTGCAGCAGTGGCACCGGTGGCTGTTGTCCCCTGCATCCCCCAGTAATTGGTACATGGGTTGTCCTTTTGTAATGATCGATTCTTTCATGGCCATCTTCAAAGATGGCTTTGCACACAAGACCAGGAGCAAAACTACAGCTCATTACTTGATTGCAACATTACATTCTGCTACAGTGTAATTTGGTTATGGGGTAATTAAATGGATCAAGGTCAGCAGTGGAGTGTTCAGGAGTGGGGAAAAAAAAGCAGGGAACCTTTTAGTGCAGAATGCCACCTTTTTGGCTTCTTTTGCAACTCCAGTTGTATTTTGTGGTCCTGCTGCTTGCCTCTATGGCCTCAAGAGACAAGATGGGCTATTTCAGCAATGGTTTCCCATAGCAGGAGGGAGGCACAGAGAGACCTCCTGTTTGTGAAGTACTGAGAGGTGAGAAGGCCAGGGCAGGTGGCTGGTGGTGTGAAGGGTTCAGGTGCGTTTGTAGATGTGTATGCTCATGGGGGTCAGAAAATTGGAGAAAGAAGAAACAAGAGACTTTAGTGTGGATTCAGGATGTAAAAATGGATGTACCTCCCTCAGGACAGTAACTGCAAGTTGTACAACAAGGTTTACACAACTTGAGCGTTTCAGAACAACCTAGTCTTTCTACTGCCGTCCAGAGCCTGATATGAATAAATAATTTAATGGCTATTAATGGGAATGCTGCTGATATTGAATCTCAGTCCTATCGTATTAGACCTTACAGCCAGCTCTGCCCTTAAGGAACGTTCTGCAGTGGCTTTGTACCCATGCAAATGTTATCTGCACCCTCTGAAGAGGCTATAGCTAAAAAATGGCTTTGAAAATGTGTAGCACCAGGATTATCACGCCTCATTTTTATCAAGTTTACGCTAATGAAAATAAAGAAAAAACAGAAGAACAAAATCCAAGACTTTTCAATATCAAAGTTAAATTTAGAAAGCAGACTTCTTAAAGCATCCTTGTCAGTTAAAAGCTTATTTTTTATGACCAGCTTAAAAAGCAAAATCTCACAGCTCTCATTATTTTTCTCTTGTGCCTCACATGCCTCGTATTTCTTTACTGCCCTCTTCTAAGTAAAATGATCCCCATGGTGTTCTTTCTCTGGGTATTTTCCTCTAAGTACATAGGCTAGTTGCATGTTTTTCTGAGCATATTAGCAATATAATTGCTTCAGTTAAGCCAATAGAGAAGCAGTAGTGTAAAACTAGTAAATAAAGACCAATGATTTTATGAGCATTCTCCCACTTGCCTGATTGAATTTCTGCTCCATGGGTTTTCATATTCCAAATGCTTTCGTGTTTGAAATACGCTGAGAAAACAGTTTGTTTCCATGCACGACAGTTTTGAACATGGTGAAAGACTGTGTGACTGCTAGGGACCCAGCCTAGACTGCACGGCCAGAAGTTACTGTTCAGGTCCATTAGTTTGGACACATCGTCCAATAATAGAATTCTGCTACATAATTTTTCTTGCAAGAAATACCTCACTTTGGATGCATTGACCTATGAAAACATTGGGGGACTTTGGGTTATAGTTGTGGCTTTTGCTTCAATCATTAGAAATTACATTCACACAGGAGTTTTAATCTTATTCTTTGGTGCTTGTGTTATGAAAGAGATAATATCCATTTTAATTGAAACATTCATGAATCAGTGTTTACTTAGTGAACAGACTGTGTAGACCAACTTTCCAGAGTCTTAGATCTGATTCTCTTCTTGCTGCTGCATGGAGTGATTCAGGACTTAGCATCTCCATGTTAAGACATGACAGTAATTAAGCCATATGAAAACTATGAAATACTGTGGCTAAGAAGAAAGAATTGTTATGTCCATGAGCAAATAGTTTTTTCATTTTTAGTTCCATTCTGGACTAGCGCAGAAGAAAGCAGAACGTGACGGGTTGTTTAATGATATAGTCAAAACAGCCCTGAAGTTTCCTTCTCCCTTTTAATCTGTTTGTTAGATCAGATGATCTTGATTTCTTTAAAATTTATCATGCTAAGAAGAACATGTTCAGATCCCCAAGGCACCCAGCCGAGATATGCAGTCAACTCCAAGCTTTCTGCAAGCAAAGTACTGTGATGTAAATAGGCAAGCTCAACAACTGTCCCTTTTTTGTTATTATTATTAAATGAGGCTGATTCTTGTAGTTGATGGTGGTGGTAAGTGCTTTTCAAGAGGCTTCTTGTTCCTACATTCAGTGTGACTGAGGTGTTTCACATCACAGAGGAACAATTTAAAGTGCAAACTGCGCTACAGAAAAAGAGGACTTTGTTTGCAGAGAGATCATCCAAGTTACAACGTCCTTTCACGTTCCTGTTATCCCAATATATGCACAGATACCCCATTCTTTTTAAGGACTGTGGGCATGCAGCAGGTTGCTGGCATTTTACATATGTCGTGCCAACTTTCTTACACCCTCTTGCAGTAAGCCCAACTAAGCTACCATCTCTGCTTTTACACTTTTGGAGCAAATCCTCAAATCACCCACCTTTACTATTCTTTCGTTTGCATCACTGGATGGTCTTTGACTCTGCACACTGGATTTTGGACAAAGCTAAACTGAAAGATAGATACTCTAGGAGTTCCCTTTGTGTGTGAAGTGTTCAGGCTGTGAACAGTTTCAGTTTGCACATTTGTTCCTGTTACACCACATGTCTTGTGTTGTAGATACAACTTGTGTAAACCAAAGTCAAATGTATGCAGATACACAGTGACTGTAAGCCCTGGATCACAGACTCTTGCAGTAGGTAACTACAAATAGCAGATTCTAATTCTTAACTCTGGGTTGCCTTTTTATATGCATTTTGGGTTGTATAATTTAAAGACAATTGCACAATCTTCTATATATTAGTAAAGCAGTAAAATAGTCTCCTGCTTTACTGTGCATTATGCCAAATAGAGTCACTGTATTATATTATTCCCTCTCTAGAGTGACTATATTTTCTTAGATTGAAAATTGCAGTCATTTTTTGGCTTCTGAACAGGAGTTACCTAGCAAAGTGTGCAACAGAGTGAAAAAAATTCACTGTAACCACAAAATCTCTTATGATCCACTTCCATCTGTCTGATTTCTGGTAAGCAGGGAGTCATCCACGATGGATCACTAGGTTTCCTACACTAGAACAGCCTGGTCTAAGTTGTGGCATAGTTTGGGTACGTACAAAATGCTTGTGCACTGTCCACATGGTATTTCACATCAAAATGATTTTCTAATTCCCAGGAAAAAAAATGAACAAAGGGCTGTCTGCATTTCATGCCAAACATCGTCTCTATCTTCTATGCCTAAAAATGTTCAGAGGAACTGGGGATTAAATCTTTCCTCATACTGAATATCGCCTCTCTCTATCACCTATAACTAAAGGTTCTTCATACCCAGTAAAACAGTGATGAATTTCAGATGGGATACTGGTCCTAAAGCATCCAGCTCAGGAACACGGAGCCTGAAGGAGTCAGAGCAGAGGAGGCTGCTCGCAGGAATTATAATTGCATGTTGTAATTGCAGGATGGATATTCACCAACAAGCTTTTGTCATTGCAAGTAAATAGTGTTTAGGACCAACAGAAACATGCCTGTAGCTTCTCTTCACAGCCTGAATATACTGTGAACCTTTCCTTTCTGTAGTTGTGTTGTTGTGTAGTTGTGGCTGCAGCTGTAGCAAAGGGGAGGAAAAAGCCTTCCCCTTCATAACGTTTCCTATGGGCTGTAAGATCCCACCCGTCCAAAACAAGCTTTAGGCCACAGGGCTGGCTGTTAACTGGCCAGTTGTAGCCAACTTCTCAGTAAGTTGTCAAAATATTAATAATATAGCACCACTTATCTTCAGGATGGAAGTTTTAGCAGCAAAGAAATTGAATTTCCAGCCATGGCTATGACAGCTCTGAAATTGGTTTAATGCAGAGAGATCTTTTCAGCATTGGAAAAGATAGAGAGTGTGTCAGTGATGGTGCATCTTACTAAGCCTTGCAGGGAATCGAAGAGCCAAAGCCAAGAGGCAATCTTAGTACATCAGAAGCTTACAGTTATAATAGGCCTGGTGAGCTTCTTAGCAAGTCCTGTTATCTTCTGCCCATATCAGCAAGAGAGAAGCTTTGCATAAGAAACTGGACTGGGACTCAGGGGAATTAAGTTTGTGCATTAACTTTGACACCTCTTGTTTTACAAAATGCCCAGCAAGGCTGTTGGTCTTTCACTGCTCAAAATCTCTGCACAGAAGGGTAGAAAACAAAAGCTTTTCCCTGTGCTCTGCCATGGCAAGAGAGGTTTTCTGAAATGCCCAGAGCATTGGTACTCTGCTTTGGGACTTTGAGGCTAATCTTAATATAAACAATAATGTGGTAAATATAGTATTTAAAGCTAATTGTCAACTAAGAGTTTTTGCTAGAGTATTAGAACAAAAAGGATCTTGTTTATAAATGCATAATTATTGTTTTAGTTTATACATTATTAGTATCAACAAAACAAAAAATAGCATTATCGTAATAGTGACCAAAGGCCACAAACCGATTCATAGTGCCCATTACTCAGGCTCAGACAAACTGATGCCAAGAAACTCTTTCTGGCCCTGTAGAATATTCACAGGCTCAAAGCATCCCATCTGGCTGTGCTTTTAGGGTTCTTATATTATTATTTTTCTTCATGGTTATTTCAGGCTTTAGCAGCTGAGGCAGAAAGATACTAATTTAGGAAAACTGTTTTTCTGGTGTGTAGCTAACATCTCTCCATCTTGTCTCATGTTCGTTATCTCTGAATGCAAAGACGTGTTTCTGTCTTCTGCCTTGGTATAAAAGGTGTTTCTATCACTGCTAACAACTTCAAATACCGTGTCAGAAAAGCAGAAGACTCCCAGATTAGGAACTGAGAAGCTGATCCTGGGATGGGTTCATGAGATGGCCGAGCTACCAGTAAAAGCTCCAAGAGACTGCTATTAGAAAAGCCCCTTTTTAGGAAGCACTTGTGTTTTTAGAAGGGTAATGCAGAGCTGGATGGGCCAAATGCCATGGGAATAAGCTACTGTGTGATCACTTTTCCGGTTATTAACATCTCAATTTTAGGAGGTGTTAGATTTCCGGCTTGAAATAAGACCTAAAATATGGAACCAAACAAACAAATTCCACATATACCTTATGTTTTGAAAAGAACAGATTCAAATTTATTCTATCCAAACATGATCTTGAATTTTGGGTTCCCCATCAACAACAACAACAAAAAGAACAGACCAACCAAACGTGCCCCTTGCTGTCCCTGCACCTTGGACGATGCTGTATATGAGGGTACTGGGTCGTTGGTACCCACGTGTTGCTCCCCGAGCCTGTTCCTGCAGCCAGCCTGCCGGGCCGCGTAGCGGGGCCTGTGTTCCCTGGGGAGATGTGGACACGAGCCGTCCAGCCTGCAGAGTCACCCTGAGCTCTGTTCTTGTCAGCACTCATGAAGCTGAAAGCCGAGTTCCCATCAGCGTTGGAGGACGAACAGCCGCCCAAGGCCGGTAACGGGAGTTTGGGTGTTTTTTACCCTATGCAGGACTTGGTAAAAACAGGGCTGCACGGTGGACAGGCCAAGAGCTGGCAGCTCGAGAAGACAATGTGGATGTGTGATGGGATAGACCTGATAGATGGGATAGATTTGAATTAGATCCCTCCAGACTCCCTGGTTTATCTGCTACGTAGCCAAAGGGTAGACTACAGCTTACGTAGATCTGTAAGAGCTCATTTTGGTGGAGGTAACTATTTGTGTGAGGCAGAAAGCTCGGCGCGTGTTGCAGAACAGACACCAGCTCCGGTCAGCACTGAGCTGTGCGCCCGGGCGGATGTCCTTGCTACTCTGCTGTTTGAACAGCCTGTATGCACATACAGAGGTCTGTAGCTTAATTGCAAAGTAGGAGAATTGGATAAATGTCCAGCACTGGAGTTTTTTGCCCATTTGTTTGAAAATGTGCTGCCTCCAACCCACAGATGGCCCAGACAGAGCCAAAGAGCTTGCAGATACTGTATTACTTCATCAAGTGAATATGAGCTCTGCAGCAAGGCTATAGAGTCTTATATTTTTGTAGCAGCTTGTTATTTTAAAACCTATCTCCTCTCTCCTAAAAGACCACCAAGAAGACTTGTCACCAATATTTTATGGAGCTAGAAGGGGGAGGAAAAGTGGAGTGTGAACAGTAGAATATCACCTGCCATCTGGACAAAGATGTGATGAGATGTAAAGTTTGGATGCAAATTTGCAGTTCTTGATCACATGCCAAGAGAGTGCTCAGCTATAATTATTTTAAAACATTTCCAGATAGATGCAACCCTAGGTCATTGGGGAAGCTGTACCGAAGCAGGAGGACCCTGAAGTCGATCTGACATAAGGTGTCGTCCCCTGTGGGACTGCTGCTGTTGTCTGCAGTGGGGTCTGCCCTGTGAAAAATGAACTTACATAGTTAAAAAGCTGCGCTGGGAATACACCTGTGCCAGGAACAAGCTTGTCGATACGAGATTCATGATCGCGTGCCCGGTGCTCAGAGCTGGTGGCATCAAAGCTTTGATTAAACTTGCTCAGTTGGCAGGGCTTTGCCCATTAGGAGATGAGTAAATAGATATATAGTAAATACCATCATTTCCCTGTGAGTGGAGCTGCCTTCATGCAGACTATGAACATGATCCAGTCACTCCATGGTCTAGCTCGAGAACCTAAGAGAAATGCCACTGCTGCTAGCTCTGATGATGCTTGCCATGCAGTGTTGACAGGAGGTTACTTAATGTGCTTTTAATGGCTTGATAAACTCTGAAGAATTAACATGAACATCAGTGGATATTGTGAGCCAGACTCCGTGTGAGGGAATCCTTGCAGTGCCACAGGCTTCAGTGCAGCTCAGTGCTTTTAGCCCATCTGAGGGTCTGGCACAGTAATTGTGCAGAACATAAAGAGAAACCCGTAAGTGCTGTAAACAAAGGAAAACTATTACTCTGGGAATGTGTTTGCTAGATATTTCAACACTCGTAATTAACATCCCTTTCCTGAACGGTGGCACAAACTACTTGCAGAATGGGCTTTTTTCTTTTATAGCTGCTAGTTTCAGGGGCTAAATTTATTAAGTCATTAAGTTTGTGTGTGGATGTGTATATTTGCAGTTCTCCTTTGGGTTATAATAAAGGGAGATCTTCATTTAAAAAAAAAAAAAAGGGCGGGGAGAGAGAGATCTTTATCTGTTTGGCAATTTCGAGCATGTTTGTAGGGAAATGGCAGACAGCACAAACCAGGGTCCTGGTCTGGAGGGATGCTGAGCAAGCAGGTGGGTGCAGCAGCTGTGACATCGCTGCCACCGGCTGCTTCGCTATCCCTAGGGGCAGCACAGGGACCTGTCATCATTCCCAGCAGGGCCTGGGCACGGTGGGAACGAGCTTGGCCAAGCAGAGGATGGGCCCTGGCCACCTTCTGGTGGGGCAGAGGTGGGTGCTGGTACCCGCTGCCATCGCTCACAGAGCCAGGAGCCAGCCGCTCCTTGCACCCTGCAGCTCCACGTGGAGCTGTTCCTGCTTTGCACAAGTGTAAAGAGCCTTGTGGTCAAGGCTACGAGCCTGGCGTGGATGTTCCTGACCATGGCAGGCAGGAAAAATCTGTTCTCTTGCATCCCACCCCCAGCTCATGCTGAGAGGAAGGGAAAGGGACATGGATGCAGCCGGACATTCCCGATGCTCCTGTGAAGCACCAGGCTCATCCAGACTATATCGAGGTTGTTCAGCTTTTCTCTGGGTGTCCAGTGCACATTTCCATCTACATATGGCAAGTAATGCAATTGGAATCAAGGATAAATTAAACAGCTGATTTTTTTCCTAAAACAGGCATGGTTTAGGGAACCAAGCCGTGGTGCCTTCCCCCCTCCGTGCACAGACCTGACGCAGGGCAGCCCCCTCCAAATTACAGTCACGGCCATTAGTTCTCTGTTGAGTTAAAGCGTCACTGAATGTGGCCTCCTTCATGTCCCTCATATCCAATGAGCTGCCATTTTCTCATGTACGCTGCACGTTCAAGTACCACAAAACTGGAGTTAGCACCAACCAGACTTCATGTTTACTTTTTAAAGCAAATCTAATTACTCTGTCTTACTGGAACTGCCTTTGTGCAAAGGATTGGAGCGAGCTATAGGAAACAAGCTGCAGGCAGATGCTAATCATTTTGCATGGAAATTACTAAGATTTATTTTACAAGTGTTATATGCAAGCTTTTATTTAACAGTTTCATTTTTTTTCTCAACATGTTTTCAATAGTATCTGCAGATATTTAACAAAATACATCAGGATTTATATCTGGTTCCTTACTTGCTGTCCCAAGATATTTTTGTTAAAAGCATATATTTTACATGAAGAAAAAAAAGAGATAATTTTCTTTATTTTCTCTAAATCACAGCTGTGTTGAACGAGGAGAACTGATGAGTTATCTGAGCAAGCTGCGTCCACAGCAGCTGCTCATGAGAAGGAACCTAGAGTCCGATGGAGGTTTTACAGAAGAGAGTCACAATTTATTGCTTTGTTTAAAGGCTCTAGAAAGGCTATTGATTGGAACATGAAGCCATCTGTCCTCTCACTGTCTTGGACCTGGTTGTGTTGTTTCCACCAAGGAGAGAGTAGGGAAGTGAAATGAGTGGGGGTTGTTACAAGCCTGGTATGAAGGTCCCCGCACCAAGTCGCAAGGTGGGTGCTGCTTCTCCTGCCCTTAGCTCTGGAGGAGGGTGGCTCCTCAGCAGCGTGGCAGGGGGACATTGCCTGGCCCTTGGGTTTGTTCTGCTGCTTTTAGCCTGCTCTGTAACTTTGGAATGAAGAGAAAGGCTTACACTGCCCACCTAGAATATTGCATCAGTAGTGAATTCATCTTTAAAAAAAAAAATACATGTCTCCAAGGTCTAACAAGTAGTTTGGTGCTTTTCCAAAAACACCTTCAGCTGTCTGGGTTTTCAGTCTGTGGAGAATTTCCTGCTAAGACCTACCTTGTTAATGGAAGTCTGATTAACTCACCTGCAGTTTCCTGCTTCTGCCCAGCTCTTCTCACGCCAAGCCAACCAAAACAGCAGTTCCCACTTGATGTTAATTACCACACCGGGTGGTCATTACCACAGCTAATTTTGGCAATAAAGCTGGTAGAGGTAGGGCTGTTGATATCCAAGCAGCCCCTTGTTGTTGGCTTCCACAAAGCTCTCAGTGAGGGAGATGGACAGAGTAAATGACACAGTGTGGATGTTCCTGGTAAATATTGGAGGCCTCATGTTGACCACGGAGAAGATACTGATGGAGAAGAACATACAGGGCTTAGTTGGCTCCAGAGATGGATTCTCCCTGCTTTTTTTGGCAAAAGCACCTGTGGCAGGGCAGGCACGGAGTCATTATTGCCCGTCAGGAAAGCCACCCTTGAGCTCCACAATCCCAGGCAAGTGTCAGCCTGGTAACTGGAAATGAACCTTTTTGAGTGTTTTCATGCAAATTGAGCCCATTTCTGAAGGGGTCACGTGAGAGCATCTAGGAAGCCCTTTTAGCACTTTCTCTTTGGGCTACCCTGCTGCCTGCCCCTTCCTTTGTATTTTGGGCGTGTGACTTTGTGTGTGTAGGTTATTTTTATAGGCTTTGCTGTCTGTCAGCAATACAGGATTATACAAACTATGCTTTCTTTTTTGGCGACAAAAGGGATTTTTTCCCACTGTGTACTTGTTTTTGCATGGCACAGTGGGAGCCCAGCTGTTGCCAATGTAGGGATATGCATAATAATAAATATATATATAAAAAATAATGAACAGAAATGGCATTATTTAATTATGTCAAATACGTGGGATTTTTTTTATAACTGCCTAAAGGGCATAACTGGATTTGTGTGTGTGTGTTGTTGCAATGTCCTAAAATGGTATTTCAACTAAAGGGTGAGGAAGGAGGAATCAATCAGCCATTTTACAAAAAAAAAAATGGAGAGCCTGCTCTATTTGTCTTATTTTGGGAGAGCTTAGATACTTAATGAAAACTACCCTTTTAGCTTTACTTTTTGAAATGTTCCTTAAGTAGATGTCTTTAAAAACAGATACCCATTTAAAGCAGTAAAATTATTGTTAATTTTGTACATGATATATGCTGTGGTCTGTGCTATTGTGAACCTCAAAATATTTTACTGCAATTATTCTAAAACAGATTTACCTTAGAACTTTCAATTTTATGCAACTTCTAAATAGAATCTAGAAGTTTTCTTTTCTCAAAGAACATTTTCAAATAACATTTTGGTAGATTTCTGCTTCATGGAAAATTAGAAGAATAGTCTTTACTCCAAACTGAAATTATAGCAAACATCAAAAATCGAAGCATCTCTTGCACTGTAAATTCTTAAGTTTTGGGCAATCTAGTAGCTTCCCCTCACTGACTACAAACCTTTGATTCCTCCTAAGGATAATTTTATTAACATGTGTTTTTAATGATGAGGGAAAGCAAGGCCTGGGAAATGGGATTGAGTTGTCCGGTCTAGCTGTAGAGGGAATTCTCCGTGCCCAGGAGAGCCTCAGGCCCTGCCGTCTATAGGGATTAGACATTAAATAGCAACACGGTGCAGCCTGGGGAGGGAATGGGCTGAAACCCGCCTGGCTCCCACGTGTGCTCTGTGTTCCAAGGCAAGGCAAAGCCTGGGGATAAAGAGCAGATTTAAGGAGCGCTTAAACATGGATCTTTTGGGAAGCTACATCAAACACTGTTTTATAGTGCTCTAAGTCGTCTGGATCTCTCTTAAGTTGTTTCATTCCCTCCTTCTAAAATATTTATTTCTGCAGTGAGGAAGATTCCCTCAGATAGGGTCTGAAAAGGGTTTTTATCTGCGTGGTGCTGATGATTGATGCAGATTTCGTGCAAGCTGCACAACTCTGATTTCTGGGGCTCTCTGTCTTCTGTGACTTCAGGTCTACCTGGCTCTGTAGGTCTCTTGCATGCTGGATTTATTGTCATGCCAGCAACGCTTTATATAACCCCCAGAGCGCTTGGGAATACGTACGAGTGTTGCCGAATGCTCAAAATGCTCACTCTTAAGAGATCTGTAGCAAATATGGGACAATCCAGATCTTTTGCTCTGATGTTGGTCATGGCCTTTCCATTAGGGAGGCTGGAGAAATTCCTGAAGTCTTGTGAGTGGCAAGGAGTTTGCTGAGGAGAGTAACCCTCAGCTGAGAGCTTGATTCAGAGAGCAGCACCCACCTGAGTGATGGATGGGGGATCTGATGTCCTGCCTTGCCTAGGTCCTGCAGAAGGGATCTCTTGATGAGCCAATTCCTCCAGAAGGTGCTCGTTCTTTGCCTCGCATCTGGAGGTTTCTTGGCAGGTGTGTAGTGGTTTTGAGGCTGGCTGAGAGGAGTTCATTTGGCCAGAATGAATTTACTTGTGCAAGTTGAAGTCTTGAAAACAAACAAACAAACAGAGCCCAATGACTGAGTGAGCGAAGGGTTGAGCTGAGGCCACTGTCACAGAGCCCCAGCTGGGGCGTGCGGACAGGGCCATTGCTCTGGCCGTGTTTCCAGCTTACTGGGACACAATCCTGCATTTTCCTGCACGTTTTTCAAGCCCATTTACTGAGGGCTGTTTTGTAATCCGCAGCTCTCCGTTCTCAGTGACGGTGAGAGCCTTCCTGTCAGCAGGGAGTTTTCCAGATCTGCGTTGTTGCTGGGAGCTGGCGTTGCTGGTGCCTGTTGTTTTCTGTTGTTAAACTGACTGTAGCGCGTGACTGTTGTGTATCGTTCAGTGCTGCCTAATTTAGGACAGCAGTGATTAATTCCTTCTTTTGCTTTTCCTTCTCTTTCTCACTGCAGGATGTTTTCACGCCAGAGTGCAAATTTAAGGAATCTGTCTTTGAAAACTACTACGTTATTTATTCTTCCACGCTGTACCGGCAGCAAGAATCCGGACGAGCGTGGTTCCTGGGACTCAATAAAGAAGGTCAAATTATGAAGGGAAACCGTGTGAAGAAAACCAAACCCTCATCACATTTTGTACCCAAACCCATTGAAGGTATGGACTCGGTTCTCTCCCTCCATCAGTGGGATATGGGGAGAAGTTTGCAGCTGCAGATATGGGGCAGTTTGTGGTAGGGATGGGAATGTTGAGGAGCAAGACCTGGAAGCAAGGATAGTAGTTGAGAAATATCAGAGCAGTGTTGAGCTGCACTTTGTTTCATCCACTTTCTTCCTGTATCTGCACATTATATAGGGGATTCTCAGCTTTGGGGTGCAAAAGGATTAATTCAAAAGAGAACTTGTTGGGAAGGGCAAAGAGCCCTCCAGTTGTGATTACATCTAGGGCAAAAGTTTAGAGGGAATTAAATTTGAAAAATCTTTTGGTTTCTGTGGTGACTGTGCTTTCCATGATGATTTTTCTCAACAGCATTTGGTGGATTTTCCATTCTGAGTCACTGCAGGTAGGATTTGCCTCATCTGACTTTAGACTGTGAGACTCTGCCTGTAGGAATGGAGGAGAAATGTTTTTCCATCCAGTTGTGGGCTTACTTTATATGTCTACCTTAAGAAAAAATGACTTGCACACATGTTCTTTCCTCGTCTTGAAAGAGACCTTAGTAAGTCAGTCACTGGTGGTAGAGATGTGTCCATCATAGCTGTCCAAAGTCAGGTAAGCTGCTGTCATCCCAGCTGCCTCCATCACAGCATGAGGTTTCACTGGAAGAAGTTTGAGTTGTTGCCCTGCTGCTACAGCTGACTACACAGTGCTGAGGTGTGTATGTGCTGGGGTGTTGCTTTTTATGGGTTAACCAATGCATAAATGGAAAGACATCATCTCCAGTGTGATGATGCTAGTGCTGGACAGGTACTAATTCCATTTCAGAAACAAGAAAGCAGATAAAGAACTTCCTGGTGCATGGGGAAAAGCACAACATTTTGATCTCCAAAGCAGGTAAAAGTGGAGGTGTAACTGTTTGGTCCTTAGATTGGCTTCTGTGTCTAGGCTGCACTCCATTGCTTGCCTCTTCCCTCTTGATTTTTTGAAATCTTGTGTTGAACTGTTGAAACAAAGGGCAGGTAGGAAAATTCAGCTCTGAGCATTCCCAAAATATCTGTGGCCTTTGCACAGGAGATGGAAGTGATGGCCAAGGGGAGAGTTGCCAGGTGTCTTCTTGCCCTCTGCTTCTTTTCAACAGTCCTCTGCGGTTGGGAGATTTCTGACTGTTTATTAGTGGGGCTGTCTGGCTAGATCCCACTCTGCCTTTTTGCTAAGGGACAGTTCAGGGCGTGAGGTCTGTCACCATCTTCCCTTCTGTCTCCTATTCTGCCTTGGCTGGCTCTGCAACTGGTAGCTTTGAGAGCCGTGTTCCTGTCTCCTGGTACTTGCTGCCTGCCACTCTGGTTCCTTTGAACACAGGCTTTTTCCCCCATGAAGTTCACTTGGTGTCTGTTGAATGACTCAGTAGTTGTCTTTTGCATGCAACTAGGACATTCCCGTGGCTCTCCCAGCCTTGCCATAGCAAAGGGTCCTGACCCATAGCAGAGGTTCTTGACCCACAGCAGCGTTCTCAGTGCAGCAAGCGCCGCTGTGGCTCTCGTTGTGAAAAGCCCAGCCCAAGAGCTTCCCTTTCCTGCAGTTGCATCCTCCCACGCGCGCCTCAATCACAGCTGTCACGTAACCTCCCAGGCGAGCGAGCGCTTTGCAAGTTGGCAGCCAAATTAAGGGCTCCTCCACCCCTTCCCTCCTCCACAGGCTTTGCAGTCAGCCTCGGTGAGTGCTGCTGCATCACAGAGCTGGCAGCCTCCCAAGCCAAGGCACGTGTCGGCTTCCCGGAGCATTCAGCTGTCTGGGACTGGGACTCCAGACGGAGGACTGCTCCCCAGCCTCAGACCCGTTGTGGGTAGCAGAGGAGCGTGAGGAGGGCTGGAGTGAAATGGGCTCTGCTCCGCATGCCCTGTCTGCACTGCATCCATCAAAGTCTTTGCGAGCAGAGCTTGCAAGATGTTAGGGAAAAGGGGCTATTCCTTCTCTGTTTTAAGAGCATCATTCCCTCTGTCATTACCCCGAGGAGGATTCAAAGCACTTCCCTGCTCCATTTGCACGTCCTGTCCGCTGAACACTGCGACGTGCCCCAGCACGTGGGCTTTTCTGTCATTACACTGTTTTGCAGCTCCCATCTGCACTCCACACCCAGGCCTCCTTTTGCTCGGGTACAGCCGTGAGCACTGATGCTGCGCCGTGACGGCGGGCACAGTAACGTAGGCAGGGATGAATCTGCTCCCGTGGGAAAGAGCTGGTGCACACCGTGCTAGGAATCACCTCACCCACCACTTCAACAGCAGGTACCTCCGAGATGGAGCTTCCCAGTTCACTGTGTGCAGAGAACATGCACGGGAGCTTAAGAAAGGATTTGCAGGCACAGGAAGGGCCTGGATTGCTCATAGGGCAACTCAAGGGATAGTTTTTATTCCCTTTGCTTTCCATTTGTGTGTTTATGTGTGTATCTGTCTGGCTTTTAATAACATCTGCAGTTCTATGTTTGAAGAAGGTGGACTGGATTTTTAGTTTCTGGATACAGCATGATTCTGAGTGGTCTCAAAGCTGTGTATTTCTACCCAGAATTGCGCTATGCTCAACCCAGGGTGGGATTTGGTTGACGCATCTTTCTATGAAACAACTGGGCTTTATCATTGCTAGAAACATGTTTTGGACAAGGAAATTCAGCTAGTTCATGTAATACTATTTAGTTCTGCAAGTCTGGCTGCTTGACTTGGCCTGGCTGGGTCCAGCACAGCTCATTCAATGGTTTGATCCAGGGACTCATCTTCCAGTGAAGTGACACAATCCTCTATGCTTGGGTGCGGCAAGCACATATTTTTAATGTGATCATTAAGCAAACACAGTATTCTGGTAATTTGTAAAACAGGGATCTCAATAGCATCACAGCACTGAAGACAGCTTTTAAGGATGGCAGGAGGTATTCCTGTCTATTGGCAGAGAGAGCTATGCGAGCAGTCCTGTGCTTGTCTAGCCACACATTAGTTCCCCTTTGCCAGGGGATAATTTGGCAAGGGCAAGTATGTGCCTGAAGGATTAGCACCTCGTTCCTGTTACATTGGCAGGTGAAGATAAGTCCAGTGAATCGTGTCCAACGCTTCCCTGCTGCTCACATGTCTGATACTTAGTATGACCAGACGTTTTCTTCACTTCTGTGAAGAGACTTCCTGGGTTTCAGTCAAAGCATATAAGGGGAGATGCCCACCATCACCCCATCTCCTTTCCAGGAGAGACACAATGATCTCAAGTCTGGAGAGGCAGAGGACCATAAGCTATCATGTCTCATGACATAAGGTCATCCTTTACTGGTGCCAGTGTAAATGGGATGACTAAACACCTGTGGCCAGTTCCTGGAAGACAGAGTGGGGACTGTTTTCAGCAATAATTTAGGTTTTGGGGTGTTCTTTGTATTGCATCATACAAATCATTTGTATTGCCTAAACAAACTGCTGTGGGTTATTGACCTTATGCTAGAGGAGCTTTGCCAGTTCAGTTCTGTCAGGATAATGATAACAACTGAGGTTCCCTGAGATAATACTGATGACATTAGGCCACCAATAGTACAGTCCCTTTGGAGCAGGAATTAAGAGGGGTGTGTTTAACTGAAAGAAAAAGAGTTTCAATTCACCCTGGATGTAGGTGATCACTCAGTGTGGCTAAATCACGAGTTTTCCATAGCTGCTGGTGGCCCACATAGGAGTCTTTTGTAGAAACTTGCTCTCCGTTGCTTACCCTGGGTTTTCTACAACACTAAGATGCTCACTGAGACCAATTTCATCACAAACCCACATTTGCACCTCCAGAGAGACACTGAAAGGGACAGCTTTTCAGTCTGCCATTGGCTTGCAACCCACATGGGTTTAGCATGAGAGCTAAATATCAGGGGTCAATCTGCAAAGCCCCAGCCCTACCTCTGACCTGAGCCTACTCACGTCCAGAGAGCTTAAAGCACAGTATGAGTGAGTTCACCCTTGTCTCCATACAGCTATATGATTTGCCTGAAGTCATTAATTAAGTCACACATTCAAGGTAGGGAATAAGTCTCCTTTAGGTATTTTTAATCTCTTCATGCTCTGGTTTGCTTTTTGCGTAAAGGAGAATGAATCATCCTTCTGTCTTCCACCGGAGGACTGCAAGGGACTAATAAGGCAACACATGTAAGGCATATCAAAGTTTTCAGCTGAAAATCCTCTCCCACAGACAGATAGATTCTCGTTCCTTTGCAATCGCAGAGTTGCACTCCCTGCTTTGCAGATAACTGGAGAGTTGCATCACTCTTGCAGGAACTAAGATATTTGAATAAGTTCCCTAGCAGGAGGTGGCATCAGAAATCTTTCTCCTGAGGGCTCAGCAAGGGCTTCCTGGAGGAGAAAAACAGCAAACAATGCTAAAACTTAGCTCCATGTCCTCTCAAGTATTAACCTCATGAATTTCAACAAGGGCAAGTGCAGGGTCCTGCACTTGGGGAGGAATAACCCCGGACACCACTACAGATGAGGGGTTGACCTGCTGGAGAG
>JAVCKT010030395.1:14039-29414 GCA_032273925.1 Rhynchotus rufescens | reverse complement strand
AAACACTGTCGATAAAAGAAAAATATAGAGCAACTAAACTAGAATTTAGAAGATGCAGATGGTTGATTTAGGAAACCAAACATATTAAGGATAATCCTAGCAGGATTAGAAAAAGGAAAGAAAAAATGTTCTTGTGTATACTAGAGAAGAGGGCAGTAGTACAGGTCCATTATTAGTGAGGAAAGTAAAATTTCTACTAATGCAGAAAAGACAGAAGAGCCTAATCTGCATTTTCTCAAGTGCTTGCCTGTACAGGATCCATTGTACAGGTCTTTATAGATCAGTTCATTGTTAATGGGATTGCTCATTGAGTGCACACAGTTACAGTCATCAACATAGAAAGGCTCGAAGGTTGACTACTCTGCTCTCTTGCCTAATTCCTTACATCTTCTTGATCTCCTTGTTCATCCCCTCTTTCCAATCTCTCAGACTCCTCTTGCCAAAAGCATTTTGCCCCTGGAATTCACATGCCAGAAAGCATGAAGCTTCAAGAAATTTTTTAATTATATCATATCTATACACAATGAATGCAATCTTTCTTCCTAAACTTTCTTCCTTGTTTGAATCATATTTAAAAATGATTTGAAAAACAAAGAAGTACACATGTTGAGAGAAAGTACTTGTAGATTCCTATCTGATGTTGCACTTTAGTATAATAGAGCTGGAAACCCCTGGCACCTCAATAGTATCCACCACTGGCACTGTCCAACTGTCGCTGACTGTCCTGAACCTACTGTTCTGGTAAGTTCCCTGCCATGGAATAAACCAGGGACTCTGAAACCCATGTCCAGGCATCATTCTCCTGGAATCCATCTTGAAGTGGCATTCAGATATTCTAGAGCTCAAAGCTTTTCATGGGGGCTGGCTTCACTGAATATACTCTGAAAAGTATCCAAACTCTGAAAAAGTTTCTTCCCTGCCTCCTTCCCTCTTTTTGTATAACAGAATCACTTATTTCTGCTGATTGGTTTGAGAGGCAAGATGAGACAACAGATACCTGCCTTGGTATCTTGTTGCATGCTTTGCTCTGCGTTATACTCATCAAAATACGGAATATAAGAACATAGTGTACAGAATTTTACAAGACCAACAAAGAGAAGTCTTATTCTCCGCCTCCAATGCCATGTCAGCAACAGCTGTTTGAGGCTCTGAGGAGAAAGCAAATACTCTTCTCTCTTTTTTTCTTGTTTAGCATTCTTCTTCTTTTTCTTTGTCCCTATTCCAACGTTTCAGTAAGCTACTTTGGTTTTCATGAATTGTAGAAAGGGAGAATTATGGATTTCCAAGTTCTCAAGACAGTAAGCAAGGATTGTTCTATCCAGTTTTCTTCCCTTTATTGTCCTTTCAAGGACCTCTGTCATGACAGATAGTTGAAACAGAAAAGAAATATAGACTTCCTGTTACCAGTGAGAGCGAAGAAAGCACTTTTAGAAATATAAGACATGTATACCCATCTAAATGGGGAGCTACGTAAAAGCTACGTTTCTTTTTATTAAGAGGTGAATAACATAAAGCTCTGTAATGGGGTAGAGAGGTGGTTATGAGGGATCCCATATGCCCAGCATGTCAATAAATAACTACAAGTAGTATTCAGATCTCCTTGCACTTTGGAATACTTTAGTGTGGATACACGATGCGTCTTGGTTTTTTTTGAGATATACAACTTTCATGGTCTGACCTTTTTCTGATGTGGATTTCAACATAAAAATATGTTTATTACCCAAAAACCTGAGTAGCCTGAATGGGAGGACATCCATTCTTTACACTTCAGCCCCCGCAAACCAGGCATGATGCCAACACATGTTGCTGTGCAAAACAAGGCTTACCTCATGTGCATGTTATTACACACAATCTTTGTGAATAGGTCATTTTGAAGAATTAGGGTTACTTATGCCAGGAAAATATTCTGTCCATATTTGAAAGGAAATGGAATGATAGGTTGATGTGCTAGCAGACTGTTTAGTAAATGAAAAAATGGCTGGCCAGCATCTAATAGAGCTAAGCTTTGGTAAATCATCTCTATTGCATAAATAACTTGCTTCAAAAGGTTTTAAAAACCGTGAGAAGATTTTTGGCCCACTAAGTTAATTTTAAATAAATCAATCTTTTGAAATCTTAGAAATTCTAAAAAGACGGAAATTTTATAAAGACAAAAGTTTAGAAAGAAGCAAGTGGAATGATATGAAATCAAAGGTACCAGTGGGATAACATGGGTGAATACAGATCAGCTGTATAGATCTAAGAACAACAAGATGATGATTTTTTTTTTTTTTTTAGTGAGCATGTATTAATGGAAAGTAGTTGGAAAGTAGTTCTTGTAAATAAATCCAACTTAATTGAACCTCCCATCTCAAAGAATTAATAAAGCCAGGTATAGCATATAGAAATTTTTGTATGGAATTTGACTTACCTATTGCACAAGACACTGACTGTAAGATACTACAAAAATATTAGATTGTCAGGACACATCCTAAGCACATTAAGTAAATAACTGCTAGGTGTTGGATAGCAGATCTCAGTAAAAAGGATGCCATTAGCAAAGGAATTTCGTTGAGGTTCTGCTGGAGTCACTCTGAGCATGATTATATGGAACTGAGAGTAAATATGTCATCAGTGCTTCTTTAAAATTTTGTAAATTACAATGATGGCTGGATCATAGAGGATGATCTGTGCAGCTTAGTAACTCAAACGTCTTTAAATTACTTCAGTATAATGAATTGGAAAATTATATTAACTAGGAGAACAGGGTTCCTTGTTTTGATCTTCACTAGGTTATTGCTTTGTGTTTTTTTACAAGACTTTGAAACCTTTTTGTTTTCACGCAGTGCAGAAGAGAAACAAAGAGAAAAGCATTTAAAATTAATCTTTTGCACAGATAAGTGCAGGAAATAAAGTATCTTTGCAAGCTGATACCAACTATCCAAGTGATTCTGTCTGTCAGGGCTAACTGTTATTGCAGAGTTTGGTTCCTGAAGTAGCTGTTCTGCTGGTTGCCAGAAGGTGAGAGGCCATACCAATAAGGATCTCTTTGTATTTGTCTTGTTTCTTATATTGTTTAACTATGTGACTGTTTCTAAGTACTGTTTAAGACAAAAGTATAAATCAAAATTAAATTCTGGTTTCAGTATGGTAATTCTGATGGAGAGTGCAACCTGTTTTGACATCTTCAGATCAAGACTGCATGACTCTTTGGAGGCATACAGTCTTTAGCTCAATATAAGACATGGAGTTTAATATGTTTGTGAGTTATACGCCAGTCTAGATTGTCTAAAATTTTTTCTAGCCTTATATTTTTAAAAACTAAGGTGCTTTTAATTAATTGCTACAGGCCAATAGATGACTTTCTTCCCCCCAAAATAATTAAGGAACTTGATAATATTATTAGATAATGCATGAAGAATATTAATTTGAGGACAGAGAAAAGAAACTGAGAGAATTTTCAGAAAGAATTCCTTCCTGCCCTCCTTGGAATGCAAAGAGGAGGAAACGGAGATGGGATCATAAAACTGCAGCTTAAAGCAAGGGCAGCCTCCACGCTACAATGTCCAGGACAGCCAGCCTATTTCTGGCTCTGTTTGGCCCTAGTAAATGGCCAAACCCAATGACTAGTGATTATTTTTGTCTAAGAGTTAGCAGATTTTGGATTCTATTATCTGTCCCCAATTCTTATGTGCTCTTACTAGAAATGATGGAAAGATTGTTTCTCATGGTATTTTATTAGTATTCTAAAAGGTTCTGTGTAGCCCTTGCGTGGAGATGCAAAACATTTTTTGACTGGAAACAAATTAATAATCTTTCTAAAACGTTGTCAATCAGATGTCAATCAGATTGGAAGAGTTGTTTATTACTAGAACTCCACCTTGCAACTTCAACAATTAAATAGGAAAACAACCAAACGCAAAGTATTTATAAGAAGGAGATAGAACTTTCCTTTCTCCATCCCTTCTCTGTCACCTCATCTCTACTGCACTGCACTTCAGTGTCTTGGTATCGACTTGGTAGTTTTTGCATTTTCATGATATTCTTAGTTTATTTTTCTTAGCCCTTTTTCTTCCCCCAGTCTTTAGCTGGAATATTAAATATGTATTAGTTTTCTACTTGTGCTTAGCTTCCAGTGTTGACTACTCCTTTTTGCATTCCTGTGTTTTTATTATGTGTTTGCATCTACAGCTCTTGAATTCTCTATGTAGTCTTGATGATGAAAGCAAATGGTGAGGAATATTAATATTTAAAAGAAAACAATAAAAGTAAGCTATAACTGCCCTTTAGTTTTTATACACACAATAGATCTCGCTGTATCATTCAAAATTCACTCCTGAGTTAAGAAGATACTTTCCTCATTTAGTATGTTGGCATTATGACTGTAATTCATAGCTGAAAACATGAACAGTGGTTGAGTGGGTATTGACAAGAGCATTGGCTTCAGCCTTGGAGAGGCTCATATGTCAGGAGGAGAGTTGTATTGACACTTGCACTAGTTCTAGCCTTGGCAATGATGGGGAATAAGTTGGAGGGAATATTCAAATTAAAAATAAGTTATTGTTTGTGGTTATATATGATAGGGATTGTCAAAGCAAATTTGTTATTGATCCAGTAGAAATTTCTTCATTAAAGGAGTGCTGCAACAGCCTACTATTTTAGAATCCTTTGATAAAACGTTTCTATATGATTTTTATATTCATATTTTATATTGTATCAGTTAGCTCCAGGTGGTCTTTTTTTTAGGAGCGTGAATATCTTAAATTATATGTGCAGTCTACATAACTTTTTCAAATAATGCACATGATGGGGTTAGCCAGTTACAGATGTTCTATAGATCCGGTGAGCCAAAAATGCTTGTTCTGCTTTTTAGCTTTTAGTAATCAGAAACGGACAAAAAGTGATCGCTGTTGTACTTTTCAATACATAAAATGAAAAAAAAAAAGACGTTGCAATCTGTAGCTTGCAATATCTGATTGAACTTTTCTCTCTCTTCTTGTCCTTTCTAGACAGAGGAAAAGTCTCCTTGCTATGAGGAGTGTTTTGGGTAGGGACTCGGTAAAGTTTAATCATGTAGTGCTCTACTTGTGAATGAGTAATGGCTTGAGTGACTGCCTCTTATGTTTGTGCTCAACAGTTTCAGTACAGCTACACCTTAGTCCCCTTAACGCTAAGCAATGAATATAAGAACCTGCTTAAAGTCCTGCTAAATTTAAGGAAGTTTTAAATTTAAAGGAAATCTTTGTTATTAATATGGTTTACTGAATTTGGGGGCTTCTGTACTTCTACTATATATTTCCAGTTGTATGACTGCTTATTTTGGATCTTGGTGGGACTGGTGAGGGAGTAATGAGATGAAGAAACAGATTAAGCAACTAATAATGTGAGCAGCAGAGAACTTTTTTTTAAAAAAAAAAAAAAAAAAAGAGGAGGGAGGGAGGAAAAAAGGAGGGAAAGGAAAAGAAAAGAAAAAAAAAGAAAATTATTAGTGTGCAGATATGGGAGAATAAAGCAGTGTGAATGAATGGGTTTGGTTTACCAAGATTTATATCACTAAATATGATAGGTCAAAAGTTATGACTCAAAGTATATGGGGGGGAAAAACATTTTTAATGAAGAGAATAAACCTATGTTTCTCATCTCATGTGTTTCTAATTATTTATTAGTATTTTCCAATGTGGCTTCAAAAATATTTGAAGTAAAAAATAGTCAGTGCCCTGGAAAAGAAGTTGGAAATACATTGATTTAATTATAATTATTATTTTCATGTAATAGGTATATTAGATATCAGTGGTATCTAAGATTTAGGTATGCAAGGTAGACCCAGCAATTTTGAAACCCAAAGTGCAGTGATTTTATATTTGTGTAATATGTAAGTGTAACCACAGCCTGACCAAACTTTGACCACAGTATCAGCTCAGCTTGATTTCTGCAACTGTTCTCTTTGAAGGCAGAGGAAGGAAATCGAGTTTCCACCAAATCCCTATGCTCTTGTGGTCTCCCATTTCAATCAGGGATATAAAGTAGAATACAATGAATCCATAGTAAAGACTTTCCCAGGACATTAGAGAGATCAGTAAAAACTGTTTTCATTAGCTGCCTGTAATTAAAGAGCACCCTTCATATAAAGCTTACCATTTAGAGCACATGTAAGCCTCTATATCTCTCTCAGATTGTGAGCAAAATAATCTCCACACTGTTAGGAATTTAAGTGTTATCTCCAAATTTTGAGCTCTTTAAGAAATACCTTTTAGCCAAGGTGAATATTTTTGTCTCTAAATCCATTGAAGTTAGTGATACTGTGATTTTAGTTCCTAAGGAAGGAATGAAAGGCAAATGCTTAATGAACTACTTAACTTCAGTTGTGTCACATTCCTCCTCCTAAGTGGAGCTGTTAGGAAATGCTTACTGTAATCTCAGGACTCCAGCATGTCCGTCCCTGGAATTTTTACTTATGGAGTTAGCTGGATGCATCTGCATAAGCATGTGTGTGTTGTCAGTTTTGTTCCATTTGTGTTATATAAAAACTGTTTTTGCTTTGCTTTGCATGGGGTGGTGCCACATGCAAGTACAAAATTGTGTGTCTTATTTCATCCTCTGGGAAGACATTAAAAGCTTATTCGTAATCATAAAAAAGAGAAGAAAAGAAGTATTTATGTTCACCTTTTACACATCCATACAACTCCCAGCTATTACATGCAGCAAGCAAAATACTATTTTCACCATTACTTCAGATTTTATAAAAACCACAACTGTGTAGACATTTATGAAAAATCAAGAGCTTTTTTGTAAGTACACATGACATTTCTACAACTATCAGAGCAACTCTACATTTATGTATCCCCTTTCAAATTTGAATTGCTGTGTATGCCAGCTGTTTCTCATCCTCTTGATGAAGCAGAACTGTGCTGATAATGCTAATAGAGAAATTGAGGCATATACAGATTTAGGGCTAGCTTTTCAAAAGAGCTCAGCACCCCAACTGGGGCCAGATTTCAAAAGATCTCTGATCCTATTCAACAACAAAATAAATAGCCAGATTTTCAAAAGATTTCAGCACTTTGGTAATCTGATCATAAGAAGCAGCTGCTGAGCACATTTGTGAAGGCAGCCAAGAGTGACTTGCTCAGTGCCGCTCAAGGAACGTGCGGGAGAGCAGGGAGCAGAGGCCCAGGGTCGCCTCCATGGTCAGGCAGTGCTTCATTGGGATTTGCATCCCGCTTCCTGCAGCAGATCCCTTGGAGAATGACGCCAGCATTTCCACTCAGGGTTGATGTTAAAGTGGTCAACGAAAAATATTGCCAATCCATCCTAGGTATAGCAAGCTGAACACAGAATGCCCTTGTTAAAGTCCACGTTCAATCTTCTAAGGATCAAAACAAAAAAATAGAATAATTAAGTATTACTCGATCTAAGCAAATCTGGGGGTGTCTGAAAAAATAAGCCTGTAAGAAAGTATATGATGTGGCAGGTCCAGATGTGACTTTGTGAGCATTCACCCTCAGCCCTTGTGCTGAGAGTATAACTTTTAACTGATATTTTAAATGTTTATTTCTGTCCCCTCTTACAGCTGAAAAAAATGGTATGCTCAGTTTCCATTCTCTGAATATTAGTATTTTGGCTGCTTATTTAATACTCTTCTAGCACTTTGTTTCTTCTTCACTTGTGTGCATTAGTCTTCTACCTTTGTTTATGCATCAGCTCTGCTACTTATCCTTCATGTTCTGCTCTCTGCATCCCTTAGTTTTTGTCTCTGATCATTTTTCCCCTGCTATTCTCATGCTCTAACAAGCTGTCCTGAAGACTTGCAAAGCAAGTTGTTTCTCACAAACTTCTCAAAGAGCCTGAGAGGAGGACAAGTATAAAAAACCAGTGTCACGGCTTCAACCTAGCTAACCTTTTAATGCATTTAGCTTTTGTAATTGATTTCTTGAGCAGCTTCACTGAATGAATGTATGGAGATAGTTTATCAAACCAAATCCATAGATTTTTAAAGCTGAAGGAAATGTCTTTGCAGAACTCATTATGTTGAGAGGCTCATGGGTAGCCCTCAGACTGAACAAGGCCGTCTTTTGCATGGCTCATGTACGGAATGACCCTTTACCATGGCCAGTCCGCAGGTGTTACTTGGGTAGCAAGCTTCAGGCAAAGCCAGGGCGTCAGCAGCTTTCCAGGGCACGCTTGCTTGCCATTTCAGTGTACCTTGATCTCCAGCAGTGATAGTGCTAGACAGAGAGTGTGGAATGGGGACATACTTTGAGGAAGCCCAGGTACTTCCTCATAGGGGTCTTCCGTCATCTTCAAAACAAGAAGTTGAATTTTGGTGCCAACCTCAGCTCAGTCTGAACTGAACTTCATATCAGGGATTTATGGCTGATATATGGTTGGTCTTTGAAGCATGGAACATGTAGAGCACTTGCAGAACTGCCTTGTTGAGGTACAGTGTTGAGCAGCTGTGATAAGCATCTAATTTGGCTTCTTGCAAACTGCAGCCAGAGAAACCCATCCAGTGATTTCTGTACCCATTTGCAATACAGGTTTATCTCTCGGGAAGATATCTAGTGTTGATGTAAAGCATTTAAATGATAAAGAATCAGCTACATCCCTGGGCAGATTGTTCCAATGGTTAATTACTGTCATTGTGAAAAAAGTGTGCCTCATTTGTAGTCTTATTTCAGCTTCAGCTTCCAAACACTGGATCTTGCTATGCCTTTTTCTCTAGATTAATGAGCTGCCTACTGTCAGAAATCTCTTCCACATGTAGGTATTGTGATCCTCTTAACCTTCTTTTCAGTAACTAAATAAAATGAGCTTTCTTAGTCTTTCACTATAGGGAATGACTTTCCAAGAGTCTAATCACTCTTGTAGCTCTTATTTGAGACCTATCCAGTTTTCCAACATATTTTCAGAATGGAGGAGACTGCAGTTGAACATATTGCAGTAACAGTCTCAAAAATGGTGAGAACAAAAATCCAGGTATCTTCTCCAGCATGATATTCACTGTCTTGTACTTGCACATCCCAGTGACACAATATTTAATATCATTTGAGATGTAATATGAATTGCTGCTTTTTTATATAGGGAATTTTCATGAATCCCTCTTTCTCTCTGGTGATTCTTGATTCTTTTTGTGGATGAGGTCTGACCAATGCCAGGTAGTAACTTCTCAGGGATGATCCTGATGACCGATGGTTACCCTGGGTCTATAGTTTGTTCCAGCAGCAGGATTATTCCTGTAGGGATGGGTTGCAGGAGAGAAACTTGGATTTAAAGAGCAGGCCCCTCAGGGTGAGCTTGCAGCTGGAATATTTTGGAGTCATAGGCTTGGCATAGCAGGCTGCAGTTTTATCTTCAGTGAAAAGTATCTTCTTCAGAGTCAGGTAGTTTCTTCCCAAATATAAACTAAGCTTCTGATTTTGCTTGTGATTTCCCTTAACTTGTATTCTTAGAAGTAAATTCTGTAAGTAACAGATGCAGGTTTCAATCTCTCAACCATTTCCCTTTAAGAGGGAAAGATTTTTTTGGGGAAAAAAACTCCAAAAGATACTCTACTTTCTTTTTATTCTCGTTCAAAAGCTGCCTCCTCAAACTCCTGGACAAATTCCTTTAACCTTCCAAAAATGCAGTTGCATTAGGTTAACTTTTCACACCTGGCGAGCAATCTGTGGTGAGCTCAGGAGAAACTCTGCCATTGGGCTTCAGCTTCCACTTCAGAGGCTTGGGAGTTTGTCTGTTCTCCAAAACTGTAGGGAACCGTAAATCCTGTTTGGTTTCTCTTGTTTGTGAAATATATAGGTAAGAAAAGCAGTCTTGAATCAGCAACAGTGTCCCCTGCCCTGCTTGGCAGGAGGCTGCTGGAGCAAACTTGGGTACCTGTTACAGGTAGCCTGAAAGAGAGACTTGACTCCTTTCTAACACTGTTGCTTTCTTCCCTTGTCTCACGTTACCCAAATGGCAATTTTCATTTCCTTGCCCATGTATGCCCTGAATTCTGTCCTGAGACTTGTGCTGGGGTAGCATTGCTCGCAATGGCAGCCAGCCTGCAAGAAGGGCTTTGGCCTCTTTACACACACTGTTAATTCCAAGTTCTCCAAGGGCACGCTGCATAGCTCTATTTGCTGCAAGCCTTCCTGTAAGACTTGCTTAACTTACAGAACTTCCAAGATAACATTAAAAGAAAAAAAAATCCATGCCCTTTGAGAGGGAAGTATGTCAGATTACCCATCATTTCTACTGATCTGAAGTTCTACTTTGAACATATAAATGTATGTTAGTGTGTTACAGTATGGTAACAAGAAGGATGAAATTATTTGAGCCCATCTGTACTGTATTTTGTGCTCCTAATTATTTCATTTTAATGCCTCCGTTTAGTTTCATACTGATCATTTATACTGACAAAAAGAAAGAAAAGAAAACAAGGAACCTGTCATCAATCATTCATTTAATCAAGTAGCAAAAGTAGATAAATAAACATACTGAGTTAATTATTCTTCTGTATGTAATGATTGACAATAATGCTAATTTATTCCCTTTTTTAACCTTTGACTGTCAGTGTAGTTGGGATTAATAGGCAGTGACAAAATGAGAAGAAATACATTTCTAATAGCCACTGAATATTGCTAGTGCTAGAGTATTTCCCTTTGAAACTTTCCCCTGAAGATGTATCAGATCTGTGTCATGTGTTATTTTTCACACTTTCTGCCATGCTTCATGCCATTTTGGTGATTACTATTAGTTTACAGACATATGGCCAGGAATATTTTATGAATGAAGAGACTGTTTGATATTTAAAAACTTACTTGTTCACGTTTATATGAGCTTTATAATTTGAAAGTCTCAAAATACATATTATTGCTACTGCAGAGTCTAATAGCTGCCGAAAAGTCCATGTTATGGCTAATAACTTCCATTGTCTGCTTCATCCATCAGAGAGCGTTGCTTCCACAGTGAACCCTGTCTTCCCCCTTTGCAAAGTTTAGGCAGATCCTTCCCAAATGAAGAGGGCATTTTTCTGACTTTTTGACTTAAAAGTGCAGAATGCTAAAACTACCGTTCACTATTATGAGTGCAAGAAGGGTGATGCAGCTTGTATCTTAGCCATTTGATCCTGCTTTTCACCATTATATTATGTCCCCAAGTGCAAATAGTTAGATATTTAAGTAGATTCCAGTTAACTAGTTACTCTAGGTCCTAAAATAACTTTATATAATGATATTTCTGCAGTTCAATAATATACTTTCCTGAACAACACAGGAAGGGGACGTTCTGTAGCTACTTTGGGAATAGGATGTAGCATATACTCTAAGGGGAAGGCATTGTGAATGACATGCTTTTCACCAAGTTTAAATTGTCATCAATTCAAAAAAATAAATACTCCATGCTCATATGGTAGAAATAACTTCCCTCCTTTTTTTCTTTTGTGTTCAAGTATATTCAATGAGAGCATGTTTGCATCTTTCAAAGGTGAAAAATCTTTGTGCATCTGTATTTTAGCATTGAGTCTGAAACTTATGAGGCACAAATACATAAATTTTGATTTTACAAACTTTGGGTTTGCATCTCTCTTTTTCTTTGTTGTATATAGCCAGGTAGTCCCCAATTGGTTGTATATCTTCAGAAGTTCACAAATGGGCATGACTTTTTTTTTCGAGTCACACATGATGTGCAGTGAGTATCCTTTGTGTTTTTTTGTCCTCCTTCCTTCTTTAAAATGGATGATGCATTTGTCTGTGCACTAAAATATGCCACTCTGAGAACAAACAAGAACAGTCAAAAAAAGAGAAAAACCCTTTGTGACTTTGCAGATTTCCACCATCAAAAAGAAGCACCGTACACATTCTTATGTCTCCCAAAAGGACGCAAAGGTGTTGTTGGTTTGGTGTGCAGTATTAATCTTTAGGAGGGGCTCTGTGTGGGCTTGCTGGTACTTTCCTTGTAGACCTGGGGGATGAGACTCATGTTTTTTGGTAGCTGGGCAGCCTGCTGGGAGGATCTGTTGCCTCCCAGTGCTGTGTGTGGTGACAGCACTGCTGGGCAGGGAAGGGTGCCGTGAGCAGCCTAGTGTCTTCTGAGAGCTTGAATGAGGTCAAGAGGCCTACCAAGGGGATTTGATTTGCAGGCTATAGACCTAATTAGCTGGGGTGGGAGCTGGAGGCCCTCAGTGTCGATCTGAAGGCAGTGGGAACAACGAGCAAGAGCAATTGCTTTTGCCTGAGTGTTGATAACGAGGATGATCTTGTCCCATACGTGGTGGGCAACTCTCATGGGCAAAGCTTGGTGTTTATTTTTTAAGGGCTGTTACTCTTTGGGAGAGCAGTGACCTTTCTGTCCCAGGTCATGTTGAATAGTCACTAAAAGAAAATTCTAACCCACCTATGATTTTTTTCAATTAAAACAAGAGCAAAACATGTTTAAACATACTTTCCCTTCCTTAGTGATTCAGTGATCCAAGGATAGATGGTCTGAGAAGGGCCATTGAGATATGCTTGTAAGACTCTTAGCTGTGGCACAAAGCATAAAATAAAGGAGGCTTCTGCAAAAATGACTGAAAGCAATCTGCCTAAATTTTCCTATATGATGGAGTATTTCCCTTGCCCCTTCCGAGTGTCGCCAGTTGAATAAAATCTTGCCCTTTGTGTGTGACAGCTTTATGTAAAACAGCTTTTGAGCAGCTGTTTTCTCCTAGCTAAGCTTGACAGAAGATATGAAATACAATTAAGGCCTATATTATTCTGTTTCCCCCGCTGGTTGAGAATGAGGGAGTTAAAAATATGAACTGCCCCATTCTAGACTCTTTGTGTCCCATTCTAGACTCTCCCATTAAACCTCTGTGAGGGAGAAGCTCTTCCCATTGGCAATACTGGCTTGCTGAATGGCTTCCATATCCCGTGCAGCTAACTGGTGCCGGCAGAACCTTTTGTAGGAACTCTTCTGTGGCTATGATATATTTTTATGTATATACATTATATATATGTGTGTGTGTGTATATATATTTAAATGAGACATGTTCTAAAAAATGTAGTACTTCTAGCTGACTGAATAAAGGGTGTTCCTCTTAGGAACATCATATATATTTCCATTGTTTCTTGACTGACACATTTCCAGGTTTTAAAAACGCATGATTAGGATCTTATTTCAAAAAAAGTCTTTTTTTTATGAAATAAGATGGTAATAATAATTTTGTAAATAAAGATGATGAAAACTTCTTCCTGAAAAATTCTAGGCTTTTTTATGTTTTGAATTTTACTGGGTATAATTTCATTAAGACGAATTGTCGAGTTTAAAGGAACATGTCATAACACAACCCATTTGAATTTTTATGATTCATAGAATTAGTTAAGGAAGGAGAGTATTTAGTAATATCATGACTAATGTTATCAACATTCCATTGGTAGTTAATTCTAGGTTTCATGACTTTGTGGTTAGTTGTTAGAGTAAGAATTCCTGCAAGAAAAATGAGCAAATTTCAGTATTAGTAAGTTTGAATTTGTGTATCTCTCAGCTGCCTGCCTGAATGTTTGCTTAAGCAAAAAAAGGGTTTTTTTTTCCCTGTTTGAAATAGATTCTGGTAGCAATAATAGAGTGAAACATTACTTAATGGAAATGCTTTTATTTCCAATTTATGTGTTCCAGACTCTCCTGTGTGAGATAGCATTTACTGAGTATTTGAATTATATTTTTCTTTTGTATTTCACTGGGCAGCTTATGTACTCAAAGCATCACCTAAGTACCAATAACACATTCTTGACTGAATAATGATGTATGTTGAATGTTACTTTTTTTGTCTTATAAATGGATGGCAATTTACACAGCTGTGGATGTGGGATGTTTCAATCCCAGACCATGTTGTAAGAAAAATTGAATGACAGTGAGCAAAACAGCAGTAATTATAAAACTAATTACTAAATGCTGATGATGCCCATAGGCTTTGCATAACTAAAATTAGAAAAGGAAATTGCTTTCGGCTTCAGAGAGGCAACATGCTAGTTATTTCACTGTTTCAGTCAAAATGGAACATGGTGTATAAAGTTCAATCAGGAAAAAAAAACACATTAGTTTATGCACATTTTTTATACAGAAATGTAAAAATTCATCCTTTTTTTTTCTTTTAATACAAACATACGTGTAACATAAATCTAAAAAAAAGTGACATGAAACTACATGTTGAACATCTTTCTGTACAGCCTTACAAGGGCTAATTTACCACTGAATTGCTTCAGCTTTGTGGTTTATCAAAGAAGCAATATGAATATGAAAAAAGGAATGGCACCATATGAGCTGAGCCCTTATGAAAAAATATATATTTGGATTAAAAACAGGCAACTGGATTTGAAAATTCCCTTTGAGTTCCAGCTATAATTATGTACATCCTAGGTGTAGCTATAGGGGCAGTAATCATTTTGTTATACATGTGAGTTTCCCTATGACTGGAATTGGTGGAAAAAATCTTAAATAGTCACTTTAAATATAATGTATTTTTACATTTAATGGAGACATGCATACTAGATGTATGTTAATTTGCAGCTATGTTTAATTGCAGATACACACATGCATAAAATGAATGGTATACATGTATATTAATACACAGATTTAATATGCCCTGCATACAAGGGCAAATTCAGTATTTCAAAGAACATGCACTGAAATATATATAATTGCATACGTTGTGGCACATGTTTTGAAATACTGTATTTATGCTATTTCCTGCGTAGAAAGAAATCCATTCTTTAAACTTTAAAAAAAGGATAAAATATCAATGAGCTCATGAGCTGAAAAGGTGTTAGTGATGTGAAGAGCAGGTAGAGACGATTCAGAAAATACACAGAATTAACTTTTGTTAGGCTTAGTGTAACATTTAGAATCTCTAGTGCTGATTTATATGAAATTACCTGGGTATTGTGGGATTGGCATCAGCATTCATCTTCAACTGTTTTCTTTTCTCAATTTCCCCCTTTCCCATTCCCTCCCCCCCCCCGCCCACCTCGTTTTTTTTCCCCTGAGCTACAAGTATATTTGTGCTTTTTGGGCAAGTAACAAATAATATCTCTTCAAAGATTTAGATGTGCAATGGCTCAGTGTATTATGAGATGAGTAAAAGCTTACCAACTTTGTATATAAGCTTTTAAATTCAGACTCTAGATATAACACCTATTGACAGTGGAATTATAGAACTGAAAAAATACAAATTCTATAATCTGATTTATTTTTTTTCTTTAAATTTCTGCTTCCTGGTAAATACACTGTAAGCTTTAAAAAATCAAGATCATAAAATCATGTTCTTTCTATTTACACATTGATATTAAAATATATTTTAAGTGTAGTAGAATCACAAGTTGTGTTTCAACATAAAAATAGAAAAATCTCTTCTTAAACTTTTTATATTGGGCTACTAAGTTA
>JAVCKT010030393.1:26147-38768 GCA_032273925.1 Rhynchotus rufescens | reverse complement strand
AAGCAGGTTGGACTTGGTGATCTCCAGAGGTCCCTTCCAACCTCAGCCATTCCGTGATGCTGCTCGCCACCCTCCAGGCCCAGCTGGGTTCCCCCCAGCACGTCCCACCAGCCGCAGGTGGCCCAGGGCCCCCTTACCGGCCTCGGTGGGCTTGTTGGCCAGCTCTGCCTGTTGCTGCTCCGAGGGTTTGGTGACCACCAAGGAGGTGAGGGGGGTGACAAAGCTGTACTGCAGGGACAGCTCCAGGGCACGCGTCTCCAGGGCCTTCTGCTGGGCGGCCAGGGCTGAAATACTGAAGTCTACGTTAGTGACAAGGCAGTGGAATGTGGAGCCCGTGAGCGGGAGGTTGAGAGCTTCTCTAAGCTCTTAACAGGTCGCTTTTCCAAATGTCTTAGCTGTGTCTTAACAGGGATGTTTTTTCTCATGGATGTGTAGCTCTGCTGGGATAACTCATGCTCGAAATCACAGAAATGCTCAATTATTTGCAACACCAGGTCTATACCCGGGTCAAACACATACAAGTTATAGATATATGAACTGGAAAATGCCCTCTGGACATACTTATTATTATTATGACCCTCTTTACTAGCTATAACCATTCACATCTCTACAGACAATACTGCCACATGTCTTACAACAGCTCAACACAATCAATGTAAATTAAGATTTGTTTCAAGGAAATACTGTGAAGAAAATATTTTACATATTTCCTATTTTCTTTCCTTAATGGTACAACCCTCTCAGACTGAAATGCATCTCACAGTAGTGCTGTATTCTTCCAGGAGATAATATTTGTAGATCTTTGGACAAAGTTATTTGTTGCTGTACATCTTCCCATCATATAATTTGTGAATAAGGAGGTTAGGGTGCTTTCAGAAACTAGAAAAGCATCGTGCAAAACCCAAAATTAGCTTACGATTTTTCCAGAAGCTGCTGGATGGTTAAATAAGCCCACAGTCTCTCAATGAAATTTCCAAAGATGTAGCTCTGATTTTGAAATACTTGCTCCTTCTCTTTAACATTTGCTTCTTCTTTAAGAGTCAAGTTACTCGTATGCTGAAAGGGGACACAATTGACCATCAAAAGAACAGCTATAGGCTCCTTTTATAGGCACATTATTAGGCTTGAAAGAACATATTGCAGCACCAGGGCACCCTTCTGACCCACAGAATTGGCCTGCCCTGTAGGAATCCTCTTTGTGGCATCCACTCACACTGAATGGTGCTACAAAATGTGTGCTCACCAAGAGTATCATTTGATTTTATCAACTAAATTTACAAATTTTATGATAAATCAGCATATAATGCATCAACCCACAGCTTACATAGCAGAAGACTGTTATTCATGGCATAGGGATCTTTCATTATTGACCCCTTCGGAAAAATTGGTGGGTTTATGTCACATGTCATCAGAACATAATGATTAAAATCCCCATTATTTTCAGTCTTAATTAGAGTTCAGACTTCTTAGGTCAGCCAAGAAAAGCAGCAGCTACTTGGTGACACATCTGTACACTGAATGATCACTCTGTGCTTCACTAGATTCATTCAGTCGTTTTCTCAGATGTTTTATCACTTGAATTTGTATTTTGTTTGGCTGGACTGAAGTCACAGTAATCTGTAAAGTATCCAGTGATATAGTATTTTTGACCAGAATATAGCCTAAGCTTTTGGCGAGCTGTTTTCCCACTGGAATATGCAAAACAAAACCATCAAATGCAGATTTTCTGGGTATGCATTTCTGCACTTGAAAAAAGGGGGCATGAAATTGCTCCGTAGATGTATTTCAACATTTCCAAAGTGAAAAAAAATCATGTTTCCTGCTTTATTCTAAAAATATAAACTAGTTTTCCTTAAAAAAATGCTTAAATGACCAAAATATCATGGGTTTGAGATGATAAAAATTGATATTTGCTTATTTGTGAGAATACTCAATTTTTTTTTCTATTCCAGCAGATTTAAGACAGAAAAACTCACCAAATTCTTAAATATTTCCCTAGAGTAGAAATACTGCTGAATGTTCAAATGTAGAGAACAGAAAAAGTTGTTTTGAAGTCTCCTGTTGCCCCATAAAACACAGCATTTCTTTCGCAATTTAGCAGGGTAAACACTTACTGACTGAGCTTTAATTTCTACTGGCAGAAGATCAAGCTCGTTGCTGATTTTTCCAGACACCACGATTTCAGAGCCCTCAAAAAGCAGCTTGAAATTGCTCTTGGTTAACCCCTCAATGGCGTTTTCTGGATAGTGCATTTCAATTTGCATTAATATTGGCGTAGCCACCTCCTGATAAAAACCCTAAGAAGAAGCACAGAGAAGAAGGACAAACAATTGCAAAATTGAGCAAATTGCCACAAGCATCTGAAACCCCTCAAAAAAGAAAGGAATTAAATTTCTTAGGGCAGAGACAGGTAGGAGCCATTGATATAAGACTGCTGAAAATGCTGAGGATAATCCAAGCACTTCCACAGCATCCCCCTTAGGCACGTCCCATGATTGGTGGCTCTTCTGAACCACTTTTCACAGTTCTTTTCTTCCATCTGGTTAAAATTAGGGACTATCTCTTCTCTAGTGGGCTTTTTCACTGCGTTTGGACCGGTTTTAGATCAAGCTTTTCAACCTGTGCAGCTTGCTGAAATTTGCCCAAGCAGAGGTAGGCAGGAAGGGTTAGTCCTCACCTGGAGCTGCAGGGCTGCATCTGCATTTTCATATATACGTCGGGCGAGCCCCCCGTTGCTCAGGGCCATTTTCTCAAGGAATTTATAGCTGACATCAAAACCAAAGCCGAGGCAGAAGAGGGCAAACTTCCCACCGATGGCTTTCCGGACGTTTTCTTGGATGACTTCCACCTTGGTCTCACCTGTGATTGAAAAAAATATAAATACTCATGGAATATGTGCATTTTAAAAGAACAGCAGAGGGTTTACAGGAAAATGCTGCTTAAAAGTCTCTTAAAAATAGCTCAAAACATTAAAATACATAGAAAGAGGTTCAAGTAATTGAATTGAAGGAGAGATGAAAGTGCTGCTCTGTGCTTTGACTGCTGGAATCTCCTTCTCCCCCTTCATGACTTGTTACTTCTACTTATATCATCACAGCTAAGTACCACATGTTGAAAAGATTACAAAGGGGCCAAAGGAGGCTTTTGGCTGAATGTAAGGATGCAAAAAGGGCTGCAAGGGTGCAGAATCAAGGAGGAGGCAGAGGACTGAGCTGAGTTTTACTTACCAGAGGTGGGCTGGCCATCTGTGAGCAAAATGATCATGGATACGCTGCGTTCAGGCAGCTCCTCAGCTCTACGCAGCATGTCCACCGCTCTCAGCAGGGCCAGCTGGATGTCTGTGCCTGTAACGAGGGAGCAGCTTCACTCACCAGAAGCAGGATCCTCCTCCCAAGGAATCACTGGGCTTCGTTTCCAGAGGCAGGGTTGTTTGGAATTTGCTGCTGGGGGTGATTCTTCAGAGAGGTGAGTTTTTAGGGGGTTGGTATGTCATGCTTGACCATGGCAGGTTATATTGCAATGGTAAAGGTGGAGTTTTGCTAGGGAAGCACTTTCTGCTGCATGATGGCACACACAAACACCTGACCTTTCATACAATCTGTCTAGATCCACTGAAGACGCTTACACAAACACACTAACACCTCTTAGTCCAACATTTAAGCACTAAGTATTTGAGAAGCCAAAGAAAAGAGCTAGACACTGGTGGTCTTCATTGGCGCTAGCTACCAGGACAAGAAAACCTATAGGAAAATTAATAGCTTAACGTTAAACACAGAAATAGCCTTTCAGACCTGCTTAAAAGCAAGCATAAAAATGAATCAGAGCAATGAAACAGCTAAAATGCTTCATGCTTTTTTTTGACTATTTTGTTTCTGTGGTATAGCTTATAATACCACATTTGGAGAGGACCACAGGCATATAACTTGGTTTACATTTTATTTACAAGTGGTCTCTGGTATAAAGTCATCAGTAAGTGGCCATGAACTGCTTCTAGTTTGAGTGAATTGCCATTGTTGTGGAGGAAAAGAAAAAGTGGTCCCTTGGAAATTATTCAACTATTTCTGAGATAAATGTCTTGGACAAAACTTTCCAGCTCACAGATGGGACGTAACCATCTCTCCTTATATGCAAATCATAATGTAGACACTAGACTATTCCCATAATAAGTTTTTTCCAATCTTCTCCATTCGATCATTGCTGATAGTTATTAAAAATTAATTGTGCACTCCCCTTTGTGATCACTGACTATAACTGCATCTATATTTTTTCCTAAACCCTGTTTGTTAGGCTGTTGGGTGTATATTTAGGGTCATAATAACAAGTTAGTGGCTGGTACCTCCGCTAGCACTAAGAGTCTGCACAAACGCCGCCGCGCTCGCCACGTTCTCCGCCGTGGCTTCCAGCAGGGAGCTCCTCCACTCCGAGACTTTGCTGTTGAAGGTGATAAAGCTGAAGTGGTCCTCGGCTCGCAGGTCTTGCAGGATCTTCAGGAGAGCCTCCCTCGTCTGTTTGTAAAGGGAAGGCAAAATATTGTGTTAAGATGTGGAGAAATGCCCTCTGTCTCAAGGCAAGCTACCCACCCGCATCAGACAATGTTTAAATTGTCTGGCCAATAGTTTAAATCACAGTTTAAATCATCAATAGTTTAAACGCGTGCGTTCATATCTCCATGTATTTCCATACTGCTGGAAATTCTGTGAACAAGAACAGCCTGTGTTTCAAAAGTGACTTCCCCACGTGGTTACAAAGCAAAGCTCCTTCAGCACCACGAGCAAATGCACAAGTGGTGTGAGCAGAAGTCAGGGCTTCAAGCAAGTTACCTGCTCGATTTTTCTGCCTGCCATAGAGCCGCTTCGATCTATCACAAAGACGACGTTTTTGGGAAGCACTGGCATGTCGTGGGGTGCAAAATAATGCACAAAATACCCATTGACGATCTGAAATACAAAGTTACATAACACTGCACATAAATAAATATAATCTCTTAATATTCTGACATAGCAAGAGCAGGAGTCCATGCTCATTTAGATAAACCCAACTCAAAGAACTATTAAAATACATTACCTAGCTGGAAGTGACACTGCCCTTCAAAATCCAGTTACAGGAGAATGGAGACATGGTCCTCACCTCCCCAGCCCATGTGGGGTGGCTGCCAGATCATCTCTCCCTTGGTGAAGGGACACTGGGCAGCTAGTTTTAAGCCCAAAGTCCATCATCAATCAATACATTTTATCCCCAACCTTCTCTTCAAAACATAATACAAGAGATTGACTTTTAAATACGTGCTTTACATTCCCATATATTGCAGGCAGGAGCTTATATATCCATGAGCATCAAAACAAAAATGATTTGGAACAAAAGCAAAGCTAGTGCCATTTTTCCACTTCAAGCTAAGAATAAACAAAACCTTATATAAAAATACACTTCATATCTTACTGTTAATATTTTTTTGCTAATAGACAAAGTGTTTTTTAACGTTAGCAAGTAAAGTATAAGTGGTCTGTATCAATCAGTACTTTAACTGAGCTGCTTCTTCATCCCACTTCTTCAAAGCCTGGTGCTTCAGGAAGATGTGCAGAGATATCCTGGAGCTGAGGGACTGGAATTCCATAAAGGAAGATGGGTGGAAGTGACTTGTGGTTTGGGGCAAAGTGTGATGTGGTGTTTGATTTACTGCACAGTTTCAGCAATAGTGATGGATGCTACGGGGGGAGCACGCGGAGGACATTTCCTATGGGTCCTACAGGACCATGTTTTGAATTAACTTCAGAATTGCATGAGCAGTTTAAAATGCTAGATGAAGCCCCTGCACAATTCTTTTTGTGCAAATCTGATATCAGGAACAGCAGGAAATCAGGAGTCTCTGGATCTATACAGACCACCAAAGTCACTGTGGCTAGAGGAGCTGTTTTTTCATCAAAATATTTTTCATCAAAATATCCATGTGTCCTTCTTCAGTGACACAGTATGGAAAGCATATGCACTTTTTTCTTTAGAAGATGCACTGCACCATAAATATTTTAAAGTTCCTGCTCCTTTCAGCTGTCTTGGTTAGGAAAAGCCAAAGAAAATGAAATTGTGAATTTAATGGCTGTATAAATCACACTCCTCTAGGCTTCACTTGCAAGAAGCAACAATACATCTTAGAAGAGCCAAAGCTTGGAGAATAAAAATAAATTAGAGAGACTTGGCACTGAAACAACATTTGAAAAATTGGTTTTCTAGGACTCAACCCTTCCTGCAACAGCTTTGGTGTATCGTTGGTTTTACTGAACATCATGATTAGTTCCCACCAAGGTAGGATTGGTGGAAATGGCTTTCTGTCACCATGGGTCTTCCCAACCTGTGATGCTGTCTGTGCTTCACGTTAAAACACATTAATGATGTGAAAGAGGTTTATTTTTAATCCTTTTTTTTACCTGTATATCACCTGCGGTCGCATCTCTCTCAACATCATACCGTACAATGAAGTCACCATCGAGGAGGGTCTCATCCACACCAGGGTTTTTTTGCTGGTCTACCGTTGGCTTGAACAGAATATGAGCCTGCAAGGAGGCAAAACCCACAGCTCAGAGCAAAGCAGGGGTGCCCCAAACGGCCAGGCACAACCAGCAGCCTCTCTTCTACCTTGGTTTCATTCTGCACTTTCGTGAGCGCCTCCGTTAACTCGTTTGTCAGGAAGGTGCTGTCGGTCTCCAGGAAGCGAATGCCTTGGGGCTCGAAGATGTGCACGTCGATCTGGTGCAGGAGAAGCCTTCGTGAGCCCCCCGAGGAGGAGACCCCCCGAGATGGGCTGCAAGGCCTCAGGGACCACTCACCTGGAAGTGCTGGACAAGCTGCTTGGGCCTGACCTTGAGCAGCAGCTCGTACTTGCCCAGCTGCCGCTTCAGCAGCTCCTCGTAGGTCAGCTCAAAGGTGACCTTGCTGCCCGCTGCGACGCTAACCGACACCTGGAACTGCTCCAGTTTCCTCCCCGCGATCCTGTGAGACAAAACAGAGTTTCACCTCCTGCAGTGCAAGGGAGAAGCAAAGGGAGAGCGTCTTCTTGCTCACAAAGCAGCAGTTTCACATTGCAGGAGATATTGCAGGTTACAGCTAAAGCTGTGTGTGCCATAGCTGCTGTATGAGCAAGCTGAGGTTTGTAGCAGAAATCCATATGGGACTGAAGATGTCCCATATCAAATATGTCCCATATTGGACATGTTACTTGAGCATCTCTAAAGAGTAATGCTCAAGTGGCAGTCATCTACCTTAGTGGGGAATCAGGTTAAATAACTGAGCACAGTAAGTCCCAGCAAAGCCTATGGCAGGGTTAGATATAAATGATAGGGGTGGATGGATGGAGGGAGGGATGTAGATTGATATAAATAAGTTGTTGCCTCTATTATTCAGATTCCGGTGAAATGAGTTGTTAAAGAAGGAGCAGAGCAGAGTGCTCAACATGATGGCAGAACAAGGACTGTTCTTGCTATTGCTTTTAAGCTCAGTTTACTCTTAATTGTACTTGCTTGGAACAATTCGATGTTATCCAGAGTTGAATGGGTTATTTCAGCTAAGAACTGGTGCTGGAGGGAGGTATTTCCTACATACTCCTGGCTGTAGACTCAGACACGCTGTCCCAGGCCACCCACGGTCCTGCCTGGTCCCTGCGTGTCCCTCAGCCACCAACCACAGCCACCACGGCCCCACACCAGGCATTTGTCCGGCCAAGCTTCCCCGGCCCTGCCACCTCTCCCGAGGTGCTTTTTCCATTGATCCTGCAGCCCAAGCTGCTTTTTCCATTGATCCTGCACGGAGGGTGGCTTCAGGGTTTGACTCGGGCAGATGGAAAGGTTTAGGAGTGTGCAGCTTACTTCACGAGGCCAGCGCTTTGCCCCTGCGAGACCGCAGCGTCGTACTGCTGCTGAGCAGATGCCTTCTCCTTTATGATCCCAGGGTACACTTTGCCGTCGATGGACCTGTTTTCCATAAAAATGAATTAATACTAGAGAGAATCTGGAAGAAACAAGAGGAACCTGGTATTTTGTGGCTTTCAGGGCAGAAACAGAGAAAATCCCCATCCCTCTGTGTCCTCCATGGCTTGGAGATGCCACCACCAAGAGGGCCTAGACTCTCGTGCGGCTCCTCAGAAGAGGAATGAGCATCCCTCCACCCCAACACCACAGGAAAAGGGCTTGTCCTACATGGAGAAGTTGGAGATGAAGGCGGTCTTGGGCAGCTCCACTTCGAAGGTCGCCTCGCTGGATTCATTCGCCCGGTTGACAATTTTGCTGGTAATGATGGTGTGAGCAAATCGGGACGTGACTTTGCAGTCCACGCGGAGGCTGTAGATCTCGATGCCATGCTGGAAAGAAAGGAAAACGTGGAAATTAAAACTAAAAGACCAACTGTCAGCACCTGTATGTCCTTACCAAGGTGAGAGGTGCTGTTATTGGAAAGGTCTGAAAAATGAAATGGTTTAGGGAGTCCAGGTGGGTTCATGGAAGGTGCCGTGTTCAGGACCGTGTGCTCTGCAGTGAGCGGGCACGAGCTCTGCTCTGCCTTGGGGACACCTGTGGTGGGACTGCAAAAATACCCAAAATCAAATGGCTCTTTAAGCAACCACGGAAAGCAGCCTGGGCCGCTTCCCTTTATTTGCTCTCCCAGCTATTGACTTTGCTGCCTGTTTTTCAGCTCGGCAGCTTGGGGCCACATGTGCTGCTCGGCAGCCTGCACCCTGCGCGGGCCTCCATCCCTCCGTGTTTGCACAAGCAGGGGATGCCCTTTGTGCACTTGTGGCACTGCTGGTTTGGCGCTTTGGGGGCTGGCACCGCTCGGAGAGGGCCCTTCCCCAGGCCTCCCATCAGAAACCCCCTGGAGAACCGTGGTCCTCCCACAGCATCTTCTCAAGCTTCTCTCCACACCCACTTACTCATTCATGATTTCAGTTTCAGACCCCAAGCAGCCAGTACAAAAGGTTGATCGGGACATCAGCAACCTCACAGCAGCCCGATAATTCATCAAAATATAAGAGTGCAGTAACAAAACAAATCAACTTCTATTTTTTTGCTTTTCAGGCTCTCAAATCTTTCAAATGGCTGACTGATTTTTACTTTTTTCAGTAATTTATTTCCTTAACTTAAGGAGCATCCAGTCTCTTCTCAGTTAAGGCACTGGCCTAAATTCAGAAATCTAATTGCTTAAACAGGGCCCTGACCACAAAAATGGGGCAGCCCTGAGCATCCCTGCGGCAGAGGAGGAGCGTGGCCAGCATCAATCCCGCCTGGAAGATGCGGCCAGGACGCACGGCGGGATCACGGGATGGTGGGACAGTCCCTGCCAGTGGCACTGCTGGGCAAGGGGCCCTGTGGTGCCCTCAAGGAGCAGAGCACAGCTACTGGAAACCAGTGGGGATTCCTTTGTGCTCCTGCACCCTGTTCTCCACGGGTATCGTGGAAATAAAACCCTCCAACCGCGAGGCTTGCTCTGCTTCTCCAACACCAACTGTTTTTAAGTCTGGTCCCATCCTGCGATGCTGCCAAATGCCCGGGCTGCTCTTTCTGGCAGTGCAAATCACTGCCTTGCCTCTCCTTGACCTTCCATATAAACCCCTCGGTGCCTGTCCAAAATAACCTGGCATTTCAACAGCTCTCGTTCAATCTTGATGCCATTCTGCCATGCCCAGACCCAAAGTATTCAAGAGGACACCTCGAGGGTCTCTCAATTTGCTATTTTGTACCTCTACGAAAGAGGGTGGTGAGACAAATCTGCATCTTCCTATGTGCTGTGTTTGCCCCTGCTTTATCCCCAAGCCTCAGCGGGATCCTGAACCTCTGGATTGGGCACCCGATGCCGTGCGGGTACCACAGAAATTACCAGGAATTACCTCTGCTGAGAACGGCTCTGCCGCTACCATCGACACACGTGTGTGTGGTGCAGGCAGATGAGCAAGCAAAGGGTGTTATAAAAAGCACAGCAAATACCTTTGGGGTGATGGTGACTGCGAGTGCTGCAAGCGAGGAGAAGACCAGCAAGGCGAGCAACGTTCTCTCCATTTTGGGAAGACCTGATCTGAAAATGAGAACGTCGTTTATCTTAATCAGTTAATGAGTAACCTGCACTTGGGGATGTTATGCAGGCTTTGAGAGGAAACCCAGAAACTTAATATTGACATGTTAAACATAGTCACAAATTGGACCTTGGTGAGTTTATTATTCCATCAGATGTCTGCTCTTAAATGTTAGAATTTTCATGTTTGGCTTAAGAAATCCTTATGTTCCTGTTTAAACTTCAATTCCACTAAAATGTGTGTGAAAAAAACATGCAGGAGGATGACCTGCTGCATGTTTCAACCTCCAACCTGTTAATGGCAACAGTTTGAAAGGGCATGAGGGCTTTACCTCAAGCACTTGAGAAATCAGGAGCTGGCAAAGACATGTAAAATCCATATGAGGTTTTGGAGCTGGGGATTTCATTAACTTTTGTGTCTGCACCTGCTTTTACCTGCACGGATGTTGCTTTCACCGCCTTCACATCGACGTTACAGAAATGTTTCCATGGTGGGGTGACACCAAAAGGTGCTCCTGAGCTTGCAGCTGCTCAAGGGTTGGCTCGTAGCCCTGGAAAGAGAGATTCCGCTAAAACATCCTGATTTTATAGGGAAATATTTACAGCTAATGCTGTATCCTAAAGCACAAGCTCCTTCCTTTGGTGCTTAGGGACTTTGCCTACCTAGAGGAGCAAGTGTGACTACTTAAAAAATGTTCCTCCAGCTGAGTATGCCAGTATATTGTAATGTCCATCTCATTTCACACTGTGGAGAAATACTAATTTTCCTAGGCATTATTGTGGACAAAGCGGGAAACAAGAACCTCAGGGAACTCTATCCTTGCTGTATTCCCAAGGGCCACCTCTGATGGAAATAACTGGACAGGAAAAGTAACATGTCCTGGGGCTGTAGCTCAGAGCTTGGCCAACTACTTGGGCTTCACTTTAACTGATAACCTGCATTTTCCAAAGTGCTGCTTCCACGATTCCTCCAAGCTGGCTCAAAACTGGCCTCGCTGGCTGCCATCACCGTGGTGTTTTCCCATTTTTCCTTCCCAAAGCCCTAGCAATGCTGTTCCCAAAATACTGCCCTGTCTCAGGAAGCTGCAGCAGCCTGCAGGAGCCTTCGGCCTCTCATTTGCCACGAAGACATTAACACAGCACTTGATAAATTATCACTTCAACAGAGCTTTGAATATTTACTATAAAACACCCTGTTGAGCACTGCTTGATTCTCAGTAACTCCTTAAATAAACTTCCCTACTCCCAAGTAAACCCTTTGCACTGCTTGCAAGCAATGTATCATTTATGAGAGAGAATACAAATATATATCTTTTGGGAGATAAATTGCCAATTGATAAACGCTGGATTAATTTATATATCTTTTGACGGGCTTTAATCCTTAAAAGAGAAGATTTATGGCCCGAGAGAGCCAACTACCAATACTTTAGTTTTAATGAAATGGATCTACTGCTTGTTTTTTAATACCCATAGGTAAAAGTTGAGTACTAAACAGGCGTTTTAGCTGCACAAAGTCAGGGCTCCCCAGGTTTCTCCATCATCATCTCAATCCTGGCAGCCCATGGGAGGGAACAGGCTTTAATAGGGGTCCTGCACCCCCTGCTCTCAACAGTCCTTTAGAGGCAGCTTTTTTCACCATTTTCCTAACGGGAAGCATCTCCTGTAACACCAGGCACAAGGCAGTCCTGAATGGGGCTCTAATGCATTTTGTCAAATGAGCTCTACCTTAACAAAGAAAGAAAAAAGAATTTAAAAGATTGCTGGTAGTTAGTGCTTACTGGAAAGCACCATAAATAATTGAGCCTAAAGACATCCTCTAAATAAAGCTGTTATCAAAATTCCACACTGCTAATTGATACCTCCCCTCTTGCTTCCCTAGAGTGTCTGGGATGCACGTGCGACTAAATACTTGAAGTAAATTATTCTTCACTGCAAGAAATAACTCTGGAAATGAAAATGGGCAAAATAAGTGAAATCCTTCAGGGGTTTAAGCTGTTAGCTGGGAGTTGCATGGTTGCAGGGGTATGAAATGCCCCATGGAGCTGGGTCTTTTCCCGAGAAAGCTGAATAGAGGGCAGAGGACCTCAGAAAAGGAGGACAGCGCGATGTTTTCCTTCATCCCAATCAGGGTTTTGGCTCCTGAGCCCCGAGTGGCTCCGTGTTTGCTTTGGGAAGCTGCCGAGCAGCTGCTGAGGCTTTGCTAAACCCCAGCTCAGGCATCTCTTGCCAGCAAAGGTTATATATCAGTGACACTTAGACTAATTCTGTCAGTAATATTTATAAATATGGACAAACGGGTGCCCTTAGAAGAATGGCAACGCACCAGGGATATCTTTAAGGATATTTTTCTTTAGGAAAGCACGTGTTAAAGCCCAAGGACTTGGCTATTGCATGTGCAGCTACACAGCATGTGCTGTCTGCTTTTGTTTCCCCAGGCCTTTCTGCAATCTCCATAGAAAGCAGTAAGTTTTATGCATTACGTGTCTGGGATACAAGAGGCAGGGAAGAAATTCTGGGCATTGCTCGCTTACTCAGAGAACTTTAATATAACTCTCCCCCCTTAACTAGCTCTGG
>JAVCKT010030393.1:0-20653 GCA_032273925.1 Rhynchotus rufescens | reverse complement strand
GCGTGTGCTTTGGATCACTGTTAAAAGGCACAACTTCACCTTGCAGTTCTGCCTCTGAGCTCGCTCTGATATCAGCCCGTGCACATGCAGGAGGAGAAAATCACGTTCTACTTACAGCTGTGGGAGAAAACTTAACCCGTTCCCCTGACAAAGTCAGTGCCCCAATATATGCACTGACAATACTAAAATCTTCTCCAAAATGCAAGGTTTGCCCCTGTATATCTTCTTCATTAAGAGAAATAAACTCTAAGCCTGACTTTTAATTGTGATTAAAAGGGAGACCTTTTTTTTCGGGGGGCAGAGGGAAGGCTTTTTTCTTCTCCCTTTTATTATTACTATTATTATTTTTTTACTACCTTGTAAATACTTTACATCATTTAAAAAAATCAACTTCTGTGACTACATTAAACACCTAAAAAAAACAAATGGCAGTTCTATTTTTTTTTTTTTCTTTTTAAATATGGGAAAGGTAAACTTGCCATGCTTCCAGATGCCCTTTAATAGGAATACCGACCGTTGCAGGGCTAGAAATGTTCCTCAGGACTTTCTGAAGCTCTGTCTGTTTTGGTTCATCTACAGAGAGAAGCACAGGAGGCAAAGTTAAACTGGTATTTTTCTTTCTAAAAACATGACCATAGTAGTGCAGCATTAGACCTCTACAATTGAAGAACTGTGATTTTCAGCCATCCCCAGGCCCTTGAGTGTCCCTTTTGACTTTCCAGCCGACCTCTGCTCAGGCCTAAAAACATGCTTTTCTATTCCTATCCTTCAATTACTATTAAAAGTAAAACTATTAAAAGTATTTTTGCAAGATTTAGGAGCAGTTTGGATATTATGCACTTAGTCGGCCCTCTTGGTGTTGAGTTTCTATTTTAAATCTGTGGCTTTGAAAACAAGAGGAAAAGTTTCTGGCGAAACCCTCAGACTAACAAAACAGTAGCAAAAATTACAGGCAACTTCAGGGAAAATGATTTTCTTCACTAGACAAAAGTAATGCCTCTCTATAGCCATAAGCATCACCTTTCTGATGCTGTTACGGTAGGAAGATCATAGTTTGCATGTTTGAAGTGAGCATTTAGAACTCAGAACAGAGCTACTTTGCTCCCTTGAGCTTTTAAAGCTCCTTCATTTCACTGGTGCTGCACCTTCCTCATCTCCAAAATAATAAAACTTATGTTTTCGTGGCAATATAATTTATACAGTTAAAATCCCCATACCTTATATGCCATTTGGAGGGGGTGACAAGGCATCCGCAGAGACAGGCAGCTTATCTCGAAGTTTCTCTAAGGCATCATCCACAGTGCAGGCAATTCTGTTCCCTTTCATTAAACTGCCTTTCCTAAATGCTGAGGAATAAGCACAACCACAGTGGCTATTAGCACTAATGTAATTAGCCCTCTCCTGCCTTCCCCTGGGACATAAGATGTGGAGACCCCTTTGCTAAGAATTGGCTCTAACTGCAGTGCAAAGTGCGTTGGAGGCAAATTTAGACATTCTTATACCTCAGGTGTTCTCTGGCTGCACATTTAGGGTTTATTTTCAGTATGAAAATACAGGTACCTACTCTCCATGTGCATGCCCTGAGCATCTTCTGGAAACGGGGACAAATTTGTGAGCAGCTTTGAAGGACTCTTTAGTTGCAAGCAACATCTGCTCCCCAATGGTAGCGGTCCCTTCTTCTAGACCCAGATCTGCTGTTAAAAAATAGGAATACAGCAAAATTTACACCACCCAGAAGTGCAAAAAATTAAATCTTGAGGTCTGATGTTGACCTCCAGCAGCACAACCTGCTGCATGCAGCAGCACACGACGAACACCGAGGCACATTCACTTTTAAAGAGAAGGGGCAAAAAACAAGTGTACGAATCCATAATAAGTCAAACTTTATTGTAAACCATTGTACAACGTCATTACATCAGATACCCTCAGAAGTTCAGGGTAACACCACTGATTCAACAGGATGGTCCAAACAGAGGGCAGCAGAACACGGCTGTCGGTGTCGCTCGCACAGGCTCTACTTGGAATTGACTTACAAACAAACCCAACATTCAACTGGGGACGGATACCCACGCAAGACAAACACACCTACAAAAGAGTCCCTTTTTTAAGGACACTGCAGTTTTACGTTGTAAAACCACAGTAGTCATTTTCAGTAACTGAACTAGAAACTCGAAATATCTTTATGGAAACAAAAAAAAAAAGTTTACACACTTATGCTGCAGATCTCCCTCTGACCTGATGCTGCAGACCTCCCTCTGACCTGATGCTGCAGATCTCCCTCTGACCTGATGTGCCTGGATTTGTTCACCTTCGTCCCTGTTTTCCCTTGGGAAAAAAAAAGAATAAAAGCACAGCGAAGTTGCACAAGCAGGTTAGTGGTGCACAGGGGCAGAAACCCCTCGTGATGCTCAGCTCCCAGCAGCGTAGGTGCCAGTGAGGACTGGTTGGGCTGGGTGCAGACACCAGCCGGAGGCCGGCGTGTGCACGTTGCGTTGCTCTAATTGCAACTCAGTTTGAGTTTTCCCTGTAGAAAAGCTATGGTTGAGTTAGCAACGTCAACACACAGCATTTCACCTACCTAAAGACCAGGGGAGCTGAACATATTAAAGCTGGAATTTTAAAACCACGTATTAGACAACACTGGTGCTTTTAGATTTACGCAGATGTGTCACAGGCCAGATACTAGAACGGTTAAAACACGCAGGTTGACCACACAGGCTAAGCTTGATCCCTCACCAATATTTCTGTATCTGTATCATTACAGTCCCTTTCTCTTACTTTGGGATACACTCCATAACTTATTTTCATTAAAGAAACAACAGAATCACTTTTTCCTTTTTTTTTTCTCCCCCCAAGCTCAGTCTGAATTTCATCTTTGAAATGAGTTGTCCTGATATATATTGATCAGTAAGCAACTTAGAGGGCAAATGTGAGTGTAACAGAAAATGTCACTGTCCTGTAATATTACCAGGTCAACTCTTTCTGAAAAGAATTATTTCAGACTGTGCTACCAACAGCTGATACTGAGCAGTAAGACACAGTAAAGCAAAAGGCAGAGGTTTCCCTTCCCAACCTACAAGCTCCTCAGACCAATTCACACAATCCTGCACCTGCTGCAAGCATTCGGATATCCAGGCTGTACATAATTCCCATCCTACAAAGGGGCAACCTGCCCCCTTTTACATTTCCGTGTCTTTTTCACATTAAAACAAAAACTGAATAGAATAAAAACACAAGTTTTTGTTATTTGGTTGAAGCTGAAAGTAATTTTTTTATACTAGAAGAGTTGTTTTTTTTCCCCCTGTGGAGATACGCTCCTCTGCTATTACTGTGGTATTTAGAATACTTTTTTGGTTCATAGTGCTTTTACTGCCATTTGGTGAGGCATATTAAAATCCCCAGACAACTAATATTTAAGCACATCAGACAGGAAAAATTAGGCTTTCTTACAACTCTGCTATAACCACCTCCAAGAAACTGCTCCTCAGTGCCTTCTACTGCTTTGTACTCGGTCAGGAAGTTTGAGGTCTGCTCAAGACAAACATTTCACATGATTAAGGCCATAATTTCATACTGACATTTCACAGACTAAACACGAGGCTAGGAAGAGAAATCATTTTCATAATCTAAATAACCAGAGAAGGGAAAAGGAAGGTAAAATGAAAGCTTGTGCAGTTCAATTTGTGTGCGCTGCTCTATTACCTCCGGTGATGAACACGGCAGCAGTGGCTGTAGAGAAGCACGCAGCACGTGGCTGTTTAATTCCACTATGTGAAGCAGAACAAATCTTATGCTAAAACAGTAAAATAAAACAAAAAACCACTGCTGTTTGTGACAGGCACAAGTTCTGACTCTTAAATCCCTTTGGAATAGTAAGCTGTATGAGACTATTCCATTAATGAAAATGAATTCCTTGGAGCACTGCGTTTGGGGAGATATGAGCCTGCCTCATGATAAATACTTAAGAGAAGATGCAAGCCACATAATCAACAGAATAAGGAAAAAAAAGCCTAAAATAGAGGCAACACTGATCAGGGACATGTCCCCATCCTCCTGCCCCTTCTCTCCCATTTCAGAGCAACTCAGACAAGCATCCCTTGCCATTAATATCTAGTTTCAGCCTAAAAGAAACACTAGTATTTAAGCTTATTGCAGTTAATTCAGTGCACAGTAACAGAGGTCAGTGGCTCAACTAAACTCTCACATGTTGGGCTTGCTAAAATGTCCCTCTTTGTCAGCTGGCCACCCTGAGGTGACACCTGACGTCAGGGCGCATTTTAGTTGCCTTCACAGCCACGCAGTGGAAAGGAATGCTGGAAAAGTGGAGAGCAGAAAGGGAGTGCACAGTTCAACATTTACTAAGGCCCAAGAACCCCACTGAATTGGTCTGGATAACATAGCACATTAAGACCTAGTAAATCTATAAAAAATGTAAAAAATCTTAAAAAGTTCTGAGCAGTTTTCACACGAAACGGTTTGGTTTAAGGCTTGGAACATTTCTGGTGTCCAGATACTACAACACACTTGCAATTAACTTCTGTTGTCACCTCTTTTGACACGTTGCCCTGTCCTACACAAGGTTTAAGTAATCAAAGAAATCTGTCTGAAAGAGTAACCACCCTTTAGAAAATATGCAAAGCAAAAGGATGCCACCAAAAACACATCTGCTAAGTTTAAGATCAGCTCAGTTTCAATTATCAGAGGAAAGACACTGAGAGCTGCAGGATTTCTGCAGCAGATGCAATGACAACTATTATACCTCTCTTTTTTTTTTAATGCTATGGGATAAGCAGATTTTTAGGAAATTAAACATGAGAAATACAATCTTTGAGGGAAGAAAAAGAAAGCACATTAAACCGAAGGTTGCTGTTTCACCAAAGAACGAGCAGGAACAGAATTATCTGCAATATCGCAGCCCAGCTATTCCAGTGAGATCAAAGTCTGGTAAGGAAGCCCCTAAAATAAGGAAAGGCAGAAGAAATCTTCTATCTTTCTTAGATTATTTGAGAAGTACTCACAAGAGACACTCAGGTTCTTAAGAAACATAAATAACTGAAGTCATCCCTAGATATTCGTTTCACACACAAGCAACCTACCACAACAGATGCTTTGTTGTATGCTAAAGTGCATGTCTGTCAAATCTGCAGATAACACCTCCTATTGAAAAAAGGTATTTCTAAATTACGTGTTCATAATTTTTTCACTGCAATTCGATTTTTTCACTGCATTTTTAGGAATATTTGGTGACTTCAGCACTGACAGAGAACTTTTCCCTTTGCAAACCCTTTATCTTGAACCAAGAGACACGGACAGGTAGGATTCTCATGACAAATCTTTTGACCCTTTCTGCAGAAAAAAAAAAAAGAAAAAAGAAAAAAGAGAGAGAGAACTGCAATGTTTTCTCTACCAAAGAGAATCTTTAAATACAACTGTATGAAAATATAACTTAAATACAAAATAGTCAAATAGGTTTGAGGAGACCTGGAAAAAAATCTTCGTTCCACCTATTAGTTCCATAGGTACCTTGTAGCAAGTAAACATTTTGTACTTAAAAAAATAACATTAAGTTACAGCTTGTAACCATAAGCTATTCTGCTCTAGGAATTATGCTGCAAAAGCCAGTTTTAGTAGCAAAACATACTCTGTTAACTTAGTTGATTCTGATGCCTGTTTTTTTGAGAACATCTTAAACTGCATCATTCAGAAACCATAAATGAAAGATTCCTGTTTCTGTTTTCTATGATCTTCTCTGAAATGTCAGATACAAATCCCTTTAGTGACTAGTCCTCAATAACACTGTGCTTTCACACATGATAAAAAGACATTCTTGCATAATTGGTCAGTGTGTCTGTAGTGCAACTGGACTGGAAGTCTTCCAACTGTTTGCATTCTGTTGGCAGACCCTGTTTTGGAGTCAGTCTGTATGAAAAGGGAGATGCAACTGCAGCCTTGAAACCCACTGACTGAGAAGTTTTTGCCACGACGCCTGCAAATACACAGGTCAGGGAATGTGTCATACAGGCAGACCAAAACGATGCTTCTTTTTCTTGATGGGCTTTAAGTTGGTCAGTCTGCGCAGGTCCTCCTCAGCATCAGATTCCTCCATTTCATCATCTGCTGAAATGAGGATCTGAAAAAAAAAAAAAGAAATTACAGTTTGAGTAACACGAAGCAAAGTCACTTTCTTGCCTCATTCTACTTTTAACCTTTTACTTCGTTATGCTGGCAAAACACCTTATTATCTGCCCAAGACTACAGAACATCATTTGGATTTATTGTCAGTACTATCTGAAAGAAAATTTCAAATGTATTAATCTCTTTGGAACCATGGATTCTATGCATACAGAAGTGGTGCCTGCGCCCCCAGAGTGACACAGGTGGTCAGTGGCAAAAGCAAGTGAGAGACCACATTGCATCTCTACCCACATTTGCAATACAACAGTTATTTTATAAGTAAAGACATAGGTAGCACTGTTTCTAATTCAGAACAACAGCACCAGCCAGCCGTGACTAGAAACTTATTTTCATGAATTCTGTCCATCCTTCAGGCAAACTGAAAATTAAACACTTACTATAATTTAGAATAAACTTATACTCAAAGGCAATGACATAAGCAGTTTTTTTTCTCCTTTTTTTCATCTTTTGCTTCAGGATACAGCAGAAAATCATTTTGTAATACTCTGAAAGTATACCACTGGAAAAAGAGAAGGAACTGCATGGATGGCAATTAGCTGCATACACAGCAGAGGCTCTTATATCTTTGTTTTTTTCTGACAAGTAGAGAAAATACTTAGTTAAGTATTGCCACCCCACATAGGCACTTCTGACCCACTCAAATTTCACCATTCTGCTTGTGACATTTTGAAAATGAAACAACAGACTCCTACTCTTACTCTAATTAAATCCATTCAAATTCAGATACAAGATGATGTGCAATGCTAGAAAAGGAAGCTGATGTTTATTTGTATAACACTGAAAACTAATTAGTGGAGCAGATTTGAAGATCAGTGTAATACCCTAAGCATCCTGCAATATCTGCAGGATGATCAGATGCTTAAAAGGTTAATTTATTCTGTGATAAAATGCAACACATTTTGAGCCAACTCCATATTTGGTTGTGCATATCCTACCACACTAACCCTATGAAAACTTTAATCCATCCCTACCCAAATACCCTGCTGCCTCAAGAGCTCACAAATCCCCAGGGACAACAACAGGACTGCAGAGCTGCTCTCTTCATATCTTCTGACTTGTCCCCAGTGATTGTGTCACTACAGGACCCTCATCCTTGAGACCACGCTAGCCCTGACAAATACCCCTCCAAAAACCCAGCCAGTTATTTTGTCCTCTCACTTTCAAAGGCATTCCAACAGCTTAATTAGATTGGACTGATTAATTTTGTAATCTATGTTAGTGGTTTTAATCCACTTGTAAAAGTTTACCAGTGATATTTAAATATGTTCTTACATCCTCCTACCTGTCTGGAAGGAAAATAACTACCAGTGAGCGTTGAGACTGCCATTTTCTTAACCTGCATTCAACTACAGACATTAGGAACCATGGTCAGAGGTGGATACAAAGAAAATTAAAACAAAATTGACAATATTACAAGGAAATTGATGACATGAGGGAGCAACTGGACTATAGGTTAATTGCAGCAGCAAGTCTACGTACTTCTGACTCTGATTCTTCATGTGATGCTGCTCTTCTGTATCGGACTTTACTTCCATTTCTTGAATCTTGTCCTGCTTCCTTTTCTTCCAGCTTAGCTTTTGTCTTCCCTTTCTTCATAAGAAAGTTATCTACTACCCAGAACATTAATGCCTGGTAAAGAGAAGTGGGAAGGGACAGTTCAGTTTTCTTCCAGTTACTGTATGTTCATTTGGTCAACATTTGGACAGGATTAAGGACATGCAACAATAAAAGCAACTTGGCCAAACTGACAAAATCCTGTACAAGAGTGGGGGCACATGGGTTATGATTCATTGCATGGATTCTCTAGGACATGGCTAACTCACTCCTTGGTAGAAAAGGAAAAATGAGCAAAATAGCTGCTACTCAGTGATGACATATTAACTCTTCATATAGAAATGCGAACAGTCTCAGGCAGACACCTTAGTGTGCTGAAGTTTTCCTTCTCAAAGGATAAAGTCCATGCCTGAACAAATTAATGAAAGAAAAAAACAAAACCATCAGGAGAGGTTATTAACTGCAAAGATGGCATCTCTGGCACTAGTCCCTCAACCCCAGATTGCTGGAAGGGAATATTTAGGAACGTATGAGTGTATGCTCTCCCTTTTATGCTGCTCCTTCCTATGCCAACCACTATTAGCTACAGTGAGACACAGGATATATAGCTGTACGGTTATTATTAGATCAAGTACTTCCTCGAGCAAATTTCACTGTAATTTTAGAATCTCTAGGACAGTATTGCAATATTGCATCCCATCTGCTGAAGTCATAAGCCCAAGGAGGTCTATGAGGCATTGCTGCACTTCTCCTGAGACAAGTTACTGCGCTCAATATGGATTTTGGCTGTATCAAATCGACATACCTGTAACATTTTATCCATTTTTAACACCCTTTTTAAAATCAAGGCAACTTAAACACCACGGCACATTGTACTTTAAAGATTAATGTTAATAATGTAACAGACAGGAGAAGGAAATACACGTAACTATCTCAGAGAAGCATGCAGTTGTACTAACATTAACAAAGAAGGGAACTATCAGCATGACGATAGCCAGCTCCAACTGAGGATTCTCTATAGGATTCAATAAAGCTACCTGTGAAAAGAAAAGGATCAAATTCAGATCACAGCAGCATGTGCACACAACTGGATTAGTCAGTGCAGTTGTTCATGCACTAGCTAATACTACAGAAACAGCGTCTAGAATCAAAGGGGCAGCTTTGTAAAAAAGGAAAGTACTTAGGGCAGCTGCTAAACTGCAGCTTTAGTAAGTGAGGCTGACAAGAAACCAACTGTCATCTTAGTCGTTTCTGTTTAGAGAAGTCTGAAGAACTTTATAAGAATTATCTTCAACATTTCAGAGCTCCCAAGGAACATGTGTTAAGTTGCATGTTTAGCTAATTTAAACTCCAACTGAAGCTTCAATGAAAGCTTCACATGTACAGTAAGAGAAGACTCCTAGTTTCCAGATGAGTCTAGAATAAGCATTAAGTGACTAATGGGTTTCAATTTGCTATAGCAACAAGCACCATCACTTTGAATATTGAAGTGCACCAATTCTATCAAAATAGACCTGTTTCTAACCATCAGCAATGGTTTCACTAATCCACTGTGAAATACTGGAACTCTACAGTTTAGATGAAGCAATAAGGTCATGTACAAATGATTCTTCAAAATACTACAAAAAATACCAAAAAATAAAAAAGGTTTAATTTTGAGTTCAATATATAAGAGACAGAAGAACCATTTAGTTCCTTCTAGAGTGCTCAGACAAGCAGATGCAGTGTAATTTTACACACCACAGTACATAGGAAACCCAAAATGTAATAGGATATCGCCAGCAATGGATGCCAGACAGCCTAATTAGCTGCATCCTAATCAAGGTATAAGAACACATCACTATGAGAGAGCGAAACGGCATCAACTATAGGAAGATGTGACACTGGGGAGATAAGTCAAGCCAAAAAAACAGTATTAAATAATGTACTGCTGTGTGACTTGTGCCACCAGAACTTCATGCGTCTGTCAAATGCTGTGAAAATACCAACCTCTTTCCACTGAGGTATTAGAAGCACTATAATGATGACAGTTTTCTCAAACATCATGATCAGGATGTACAGAATACACTGGCCCATCCAAGCACGGCACTGCAGCGGGTCACCTGCAAAAAAAAAGTTTCAACATGCACATATTATTTTATTTCATGTTACTTCAATAAATATTTTAGAGAAAATTAGAAGAGATCAAGCTGATTTATCCTTTCAAAGCATCTTCATCGGCCTCCTTAGTGCTCTTGCTCCACATCTTCAAACAGAGCTTAAAAATTTTGAGCCCGAGGAAGAATAACAGGCAATGGAAAATCAGATGCCTTTGTATATTTGTAATGCCTAATGGCTGCTTCCTTTTCTGGAACATTTTTGAAAGGCTTTCAGTATTAATACTTAATAATTATCTAGAGATTTATTGCTTGCCATTGAAATGCAACAAAGAGCAAAGAAACTGATAAATCAGACTGGAGCCCAAAACAAAAGAATTTTCCTACATAAATTTACAGTGTGATGATCACTGCAAAACGTTAAATATAAAACGGTTAAAAAAACACAAGTTTTTCATTGTTTCCTGCAGTTTAAGGCTTATGGCACTTAGAAAAAGACAGGGAGAAATTTGAGTGGAAAACATCAGCAGTGCCTTGAAGCAATTGTGATTCCTTGGGGGATACCAGTCCTGAACTATATATTGGAGAATGTAATGTCAACAATGAGGTTTTGTACACCACATTTTTATCAACATTCTCCATTTTTCTTTATTAAGAAAAGAATATGGAAAAAACCTCTGATTTACTATTGAATTCTTAGCTATTTATTCTGAGTTCTTTTCCCATCTGCTTTCAGCTGCAGCATGAGGTCGGCCATGCAGCACATCCAAAAATTGTGAAATCTGTTATCACCAACAAATATTACCACTGTTACCCATGAACACTCTTCTCCATGATGGATGCAATGTTATTTACTTAAGACAAACTAAAGGTTGCATATATTAAATTCTGATGTGTGTATGTGCTCTACTGTACTTTTAAAATTAGCTTTTGACTCTAATTTTAAGAGAACTGGGAAAAACAGTGGATATGGTTAACCTTGACCTTAACGAGCCCTTTGATAGAGTCTTTTTGGAGAGATAGGGACTGGATGGGTGGACTTAATACCGTGGGCAAAAAGCTTCACTTGACTGTCAGGGCCAAAGTCTTTGGAAACAAACTGGTAGCTGGTTATTAGTTGCACCCTGTAACGGGAGATAATGGGATCAAGAGTAAATTATCCCTCACCATGGGAAGAAAGACACCCTAAAAGACGACAGTGAGGAGATCAAATTGGCAGGAATGGTTTTCTCACTGGATGATAGTGCTGCTATTTGGGTGGATCCTGGATATGTTGGAGAAATGGGAGAGCAGGAATCCCATGAAACGCAACAGCAGCAAATACAAAGTCCCGTGGCTGGTATACAAGAAGGAGAAGCTGAGGACCTGGGATTGCTCTGTTAGGAGAAGACTAAGGGAGAAGAGAGAATGTAACTGTAAACTTGTGCTACATAAAGGGGGGGTTATACAGAAAATGTGAGCCCCACTTGCCAAAGATGTACAGTGAAAGTCAAGAGGCAGTGCTCACAAGGAAAATTCTGCTTGACACAGAGACAAAATTCACAGTAAGAGTGGTTAAGCACTGCAGCAGCTTGCCCAGAGGGTTCCATAAATCTCCATCCGTGGACAAATCCAAAATTGCACTGGACTAGGCCCTGAGCAACCTGATCTAGCTTTGAAGTTAACCCTGTTTTGGGGAGGAGATGGGATTAGGTGACCTCCAGAGATGCTTTCCAACCTGATTTTTTCCTACTATTTTACAAACTATGCAACTGAAGGGGAAGAGAAGCTAATAGCATCACCACATCCAATAGGTTTATCCTGAGAATTTCCGGGACACTTGCACATTTCAAAGTTCAGTACACAACTGAACTCAAAATCTGATGTTCAAGTCATAGAATTTAGTTTCTAATGATTCTTGGTCAGTCTATCTTGATTTTTGATTTAATATCTATCACATAGAACTTACTTGTGTAGAATAAACTAGCAAATGAACAGAAATATTGTTACAGCAAGAAAAGCATATTAAAAGGGAAAATTTTGAATGCTCAGGAATCAATAGGTGACAAAAGTCTTGGCATTTGGTGAAAATGCTGAGCAATGAAGGAGCTAATACATACTAAGGGGAGTTTAGTCAGCCACTCATTGCAAGTGTGTGGGCCGCTCCTGAACAAAATACTCCAGTCCTCTTTGTGCCAACTTGTTTCTTTTCACGCCCAGAACTATTTCTTTTAAAAAAGCTCACAGAATTGCTCCAAAATAACTTAAAATAGTTTTGTAGTGTGTGTCTACTCTACAAGACTATACATACATTAATGAAGTTATTTTGCAATGCATACAAAGAGCTAGGGGAAAAAGATGGAGCAAATACTATTTCTAAGCTTTCCTAAGTAAGAAGCAAGGGCAAGCAAAGACAGCACAGAAGGGTTTGGTTGCCAATATAGGTCATTTTGACAAAGAGGGATTTAAACATCTGTTTCCTACTTGCAACAGCTAAAGAAATCTAATATAGATGGGACAGAGAATGTTTTGCATTTACGGTATCAGGGAACATTCTTCTCAGTACAAATCACAACTGTTTTTATCTTCCTTATGTGTTTAAGTATATCAACCGATGCCACGCTTCTATTAAAACCAGCTCCTTGTGTGCCGAGTGTGACAAGAGGCTGAGAAATCTAATAAACGTGGCAACTGTGCCACAAAAAGCCCTTGTGGCACCGTCAGGCTGCCTGGCCCATAAATCAGCACGCAGGGTCGCTCTGCTCTGTAAGCAGCAGCTATTTCTGAATGTTCATATTTTGGTACCCATTCTCTCCCTGAGGCACTTCCACTTAACAACTACCCTCCATATAAAGAGAGCCTTTTAAAGCCAGCAGGACCACTGCTATTTTGGTGAGGGCTTCTCAAGCAGTGAATCAGCAGGGATCAAGTAATAGAGCTAAGAAGGGAAATGAGCTCACCGTGAGAACTGAGATAAATCATTATTTGGGCACTAGCAATACAAATAACAGAGCTCAGGCAAAAGAGGTGGCTTGTTTGGGGACTCTTGTTTGGTTTTCCTCACTTGTCAAGATGCAAACACATGGAGCAACTTTCTATTTCCCATAAAACATTCAAATTCTCTAGGATATGTCTACACATGCTCTACATGTCCAAGTTTACCTTCAAACGCTAAATCTAAACATAGACTTCCTCCTTCCTTTTCAAACTGTACTTAAAATGTGTACTTAACAATACAGTGCTGAATGTTGCAATGCAACTTATAGATACTTCCTTATTTCTTATATAAGGCCTAATTTACCCCTTTGCAATCTAATCACTTTCCACCTATTCTCTAATTCTCGTTAGATAAGCTCTCCACACATAATTAATGGAAATGTGCAACACAGATGTGTAACACACTTTCCAATAACTATGTTCAGAGACAGTACATTAAATAAAGACACAAAAATGAAAGAGCCACTGAGAAAATGTTCTGATATTGGAAAGAGAAATTACATTATTGCATGCATCATTTATATGCATGGACAAGGACAAGAAATACTTGACGAACAAGTTTGAAGCATTTTCAATTTCCCAACTCAAAATGACAACAGAGGATCCTACTCTGCCTCCCCTGCAGAACACAATACATTCACCTGGTGAGGTTAAGAACTTAGCTAATTCATAGATGCCTTATTATTTATTAAAATACGATCAGGTTTCATTATAGAAAAAAAAGCAGAGTAAGCCATTAGAAGAAACTTTTTTTCTGAGTTACAGTTATGTAACAGGTGCACAAAAAAATTCCTTTAAATACAAAGCCAATTTTACATGGTCTAGAAGGTGCTCAGACTGAAAAGACTCCAAGCCAAACTGACAATCAGAAAAGGGGACTTTAGGGTAATTTAGTAGTGTCCCCAATAGGACCCCAATCTTTTGGAGACCCAGGTCTGGAAACTGATCTAAAAACCAGCTATTTACTACTCTCTACACAGTAAATTTTCTATTGGCTTTCCAAATCAATTGATTTGGAAATCAATCCCCTATAGGGTCAGAGGAACACAAGCCCAAGGAAAAGATGAGAAGCATTTGGCGAGCAGCAGATTGGAATAAAATAAACAGTCAGTGCTGACAAAGTAGCTTAAATGGTCACAGAAATGCACCCAAAGGGCTACATAACTTGTCTATGTAAATGAGAATATATAAGTGAAGTTACAACTGTACTAATGATATCACAGTTATTTCTATAGTTATTTTGGATATTTACATTAATAATAGTTATATCTCCTAAGAGTTTACATCTGAAACTGCTTTTTTTTGGGCAGCTGCAAACCTGTATTTATTAAGCATATAGATTGCACGGCAAACTACACAACTTAAAAAGACTCTTGGGAGATGTGTAATGATTTTAGGATAGGCCAATAACGGAAATATTCTGAAATTCTGTCTCAGAAATATCTCAGCACAAGTAGAGAAACATTTACCATATTCACCAAAGCGAAGGGACTCCCACTGTTGCCAGTCCACAAGGCTGCTGACTGCCCGAATCCCTGCGTAGATTAACAGCATTCCCAGTGTGGCATCTAACAAGAAGTTTATAAGGTACCTGAAAGAAAAAAGCAGGTAAAAGAAATCAAGGGTAAGTTTTCTACAAGTTCACTTTATTGTAACACACAGTTGATAGTAGAAGGTGCCTGCGTATAAGTTGAAAAGCCACAGTATTGTAAGACTAAAAATGATCATTTACTCGGTCCTAAAATAGCAAGTCTAAGTTTCAAAATAGCTTTAAATAGCTATAAAACTTTTCTGGACTTGATGTTAAGCTTCCAGTTATATTTCCATTAACTTTGGTGTGTGTGTGTGTGCATGCATGTGTGCGAACACTCGACAAACTCCAATATTCATTTTATTCCTTTAAACCAAAATCAGCTTTCCTTTTTTTTCCCCCCTACTGTTCAGTTCATTCTGCATGGAAAGAAAAGTGTTTGAATAAAACCAGAAGAGGAATAAAACCAAAAATCATCTTAAAAGACACTTCAGACACACACTTGAATTCCAATGGAGAACAATACCACTGCTAAAACCACAAGCAGCTTTTCTTGCTCAGAGGAGCTTGTGTTCAGCCTCAACAAGGAAGAAGCAGCAGAATATTAGAGATTACCTATAGGAGGTATATAGATTGCCATTGTTACCTATGCCAAATTTCAACATAGTGAAAATTGAGAGGAAAATACAAAATTGTTATTATCATCAATATACAAACACTTGCTTCATTACTAATTTTATTTTGAAAAGTCTAGGATCTTAAGCTTCAATTAACTGGATATTAAACTGGGTTTCATATTAGGTGTTAAATTCTCTTTTCATTTAATTACACACATGAACAGAACATCTTGCAAATCAGCAAACACTACTTCTCAATACTTAAGATAAGCTTTCCTCTCTATAGGAAAATATCTGCAGGAATAAAAAGAACAAATTGGAGAAAGTTGGGGGCTTCCAGCACCTGCAGAACAAATCTGTGTGCATAAAATCATGTCCCAAAGTCAAAAGTAAATGCAGAAACCATGCTTGAAAAGACAACTCTTTGAGAAGGATTTGGGTTGACCCTTGAGAGTCATTTGATATCTTGTTTCAGCCAAGACTCACACACAGCACATTAGACACACATTCAAATTGCTGTTTGGTGCCTGGCAGAGGAATCCCAGGAACTATAAACCTACACGAGTCATTTTAAGACCACAAGGGGCTGCTGCAAGTCTATGGCTGGAAAATACCAGGGAGGCTTCCAGCAGGAGCAGGGATCCCACATCAAACCGCACCTTACTGCGCCAGCAAAACATGGTTGATTATTTCCAAACACTTCAGGCTCACTATAAAGAAGCAATTCTATAATGCACTGTTTTAATTCTACTCACATGCAATCTGTGCACAGGCACAAACAAGGAAACAGGCTGCTGTCCATCAAATAAACACATTTGGCTGAGGGTTCAGTGAGAAAAACGCCACGGGTCTCTATACAATTCCTGGTGCACAACATACTGCTTGCTTTGCTATTTAAAACTCTTCCAATTACAACCCATCTGTCTTGAGGTGCTTTAATGGACATTTTAATCAGCTTTTATCTCTCACATACCTGCCTGAATTCTAGCAGGATAATAATTATAGCAGCATACCAACAAATGGCAATTACCTTCTCTGATCTTGCCAAGCTTTTAATTACAATGTTGTCTAAAACCATATTTATTGTTTTTATTATGAAAATAATCCATAAGCTTCAAAATAGGTAAGAATAGAAAAATATTTGCCATATACAGGCAGCTGAGTTAAATGGTTACCATTACTGAAACTTGTGGAAAATCCTGATTTTATTCACAAATTTTGACCTATCTGAGAAAATACACAGCTTAGAATAGCATTTTTTGTGTCATCTTGAAAGCACAGTTAACAGTCCTTTTGCTCACCCTTTCTTTTTGTGCATATCCAGTTAAACTTAGTGGAAGGTGGTATCTGAATGTAACTATAGTTACCTAAACTGTATTACAACAGATGAAGAAGAGAATGCACAAATTGAGCTTTTAATATCCGTTAATACACACTAAGGTATCTTCTGCCTTTGCTACTTATCAGGCCAATATTCATACATTATTTACACTCAAATCAATATGTTTCATGTTAAAATACTCAGGAAGATACCAGAACTAACAGTATTTGCATTAGTTGTATCATGCACAGAAAATTGACTTACTCCATCTTCCATACAGGCTGCTCCTGTCGAACATTACTCTAATACAAAAGGTCTGCTTCTGGATGCTTAGCAAATGCTAGTTTGAAAATTCAGTATATACTACCACAAAGTGATTTTCTAAGTATTTTAATATAGTACTAAGCTTAAGCTTTAAACACTGACAATTTGGGGCATGTTTTGGTTAGCTCATATATAAAAATAAAATGCGATTTAACTTTCACCGGTCAAATTTATAAATCTCTCAGGAAATTCCTAAATCACTAGACAGGAAAAAATCCCACTCTGACGCTTGGTATTATTGAAATTCTCATAATTATATCTCAACCTTTACAGTTAGCTCATTAAAATAAACGCACGTTCTCCAATAAAATGTTTTCTGGTGGGAGGAAAAACGGCCTATGTTTATGGCTCACAGGAACACCAAGCAAACTAGGCAGAAATAAAGTAAATAGAACACATAGATGTACTCAGCAATACAAACACAGAGTCCTTGAGGTAGCTAACTACTTTGATTACCAAAGAACAACAAGGAGCAGCTGCCACTGAAGGACCCACATTGGTCTTAAAGGGCAAATTATTGGGCTTTTCAGAGTCATTTCACAGCTTCTATTACCAGCAACTTGCAGGCTTTGAGCATGAGCCCTATCAAGAACAAACTCCAACAATTATCCTTTGCTTCAGCAGCTTCTGTAAAGAGCCTGAAGGGGTCTTAGTCATAAACTCTTCAGGTTTAATATACTACAGTGGAATGCTTATCAACTTAGTCACACTGCTCCAAGCATGAGATTGCAAAATTAATTTCTGTATTAAATGTCTGGGTATCAAGAAAGATTTCCTGCTATTACATGAATATAATACTTCAGAAGCTCATGTAGATTTTTTAGAAGCAAAGTTTTTGCTTGATATCCCTGAAAACTACCTGGTTTCGCAGGAAAGGCTGGTTGCAGTGAACAACTTTTGGAAGTCAGCACATGTGGTTTGATATTTGTTTTCACTGGTGCCTGGTATCTCTTACCTGCCTCAGTAAATTGCCTCATACTGCACGTGCCTCTGAAGTCTATTCATTAACTGGGGGGGCAGTAATAGAGTTTGCCCTCAGTCTAAAATATCCACACACAGACCAGCTAAGGCATTCCCAGACCCTGTCAACCATGAATTAAAAGATCAGATTTTTAATCCAGGTTTAACTACACTTAAAATACAAGTTTTCAAAAGTGATTGAAGTACAGATAATCATCTCTCTGCAAACGCTGTTTGCATTATTGGCCAAAGACACAGCATCAAACTCAACAGGAGAGCTTCCACTGACACCAGTTAGTCTGGATTCAACACTCACAGTGAACAGGGGTCTTCTTCTGTAAGGTCTGATAGATACACGTTTGCAAAGTGGATGAACAACATCCCTATGGCTTGCTTGGAAGTATCTAAAAACCTAGGGAGAGAGTAAAAAGAGCAGGTTTTAAGACAGACAAACAAAATATAGTAGGATACAGTAGAGCTGAATTTAAAAGTATATCCCATTTTTTTCCTTAAAAAAGAGCACAAGAATAACATGTTACTGTACTTAGCTTGTTTGACATTTTTCCAGTTTCAATTCAAACCCTTACTATTCTTTTTCTTTACGAGTGCTAACAATAATTGAATTGCACCAACTTGAGACCTTGGTGGTAATTTAAGGTCTAGTGAGAACCTTGCAGTTTTATCTGATGTTCACTAAAGCTAGCAAGTCTTTAATAACCTTCTGCAAACAACGAGTATATCAACCTTGCTAAAATATTTCAGTCCTTTTACATTCATGTGTTTTTAGCACATTTATGGCACAGACAGGATCAAAATGCACATCACATATCTCTTTTACAAAATAATAGCCAGCTAATAACTGTTTAACCAGCAGTGTTTTACAAAAAGCCAACACAGGGCTTTTTTTTGACCTGAAAGTATGAAATGACTACATCAAATTTCAACTAAAATACAACAGCTTAGATCTCACTGCAAAAGAATTTCACCCCCAAAGTCTCTATTTCCAGGGCAGATGAATGAAACTGAGGGAAAACACTTCACTATTTACAAGGAGAAAAAAAACATATTTCTATTTTAAATAGTCAGGTACAGACTCAAGATTGATTCCAGACCCTTAATCATATTATTTTATTACAATTTCTTGCACAAAATCTGAACTAGCAGACTTGTTATTCAATATGCTAAACATATGAGTTGTGTCAAAAGCAGTATGTAGGCAATCGTGTGCTCTTTACACAGATCACTGTTTGCTTTGCCTGTTGTTTCCTAAAAAGTTCAGCAAATGAAAACAGTATTTTATACCTCAGTTCATCTCTCCTCCCTGACAATCTCATCTTAAACCTCATCCTCTTAAACTCATCTCATAGCATTGGAAGCAGTGGTGATGGGGCAGGCAGTGCCTGCCTAATCAGTGTTACACTGCATATATAGGTGTGTATGTATGTTGTGTGTATGTATGTATATATTATGTAATATATACACACACACAGGCGGAACATTTCCAATCAAAAGATTTTGTATTCTTTTCAAAATTTATTTCATATTTATCTTTTCAATAACCTAAAGGTCAGAATTAGTTTGGAAAGGCAACGTTGTATGAGATGAATTGAAATCAGTGACAAAAATGTATTCTTCAATAAGCAGAACAGTAATTGCACAAGTTTACAGCAGTCTCCACTATAATCAGCATGAATTTTATAGGTACCACTACAATACACTTTCAAAAAGTAAATATATATATACACACACACACAGGGACACACTTTTTGCACCTTGTATTTTTATGGTTTATAAATATATATTTATATTATATGTTATATTTATATTATACCCTCTATCTTGTACATAGCAGGACTGCTGCAGAACATACATTTTGCTTATGCTTTGCTGAGAGCTTCTTATGAATTACTAGCTCAGAGAAGCAAATCTGACCTACTGGTTCTTGCACTCCTGCAGGCTGGTACACTGAAAGGTACAGATTTAATCAGACTTTGAAGAGAATCTCGTACATACTGAAAGAGCTTTTATTTGTCTGATGCATGTGCCAAATACATTAAAAAAGATCTTGGTAAGATCTTGTGTCTTTGTGAGGAAGTGCAACTTGAAGCTTCATGCTTAAAATGTGTCTTCTGTCAAGTCCAGGAAGAGGTTAGTAAGAACAAACCAACAGCAAAACAGAAGGGAACGTAACAGTTATGCATTAATGTTTTGCATTGGTCACTTTTGCCCCTCCGTTCAGGTATCACCATCACAAGCAAATGATCCTTCTTTCAATTCCTAAAACATCAAGGAACCAACAGCTCAAAATGACACAGATGGAAGCTTACCATATCCTCCAAGGACGCCTTTCATGCTTTGGTTCTCTGAAGCGTTTTACTAGAGAAAAGGGAAAAAAAATAAATCAGCAACTCCTAAAACAACAAAAATACAGGAAAGCAAAAGCAAAGCATCTTGCTGAAATGTTATCTTCTTATATAAATTAGATCTTTCAGAAGTGCATTTCACTATCAACCCCTAAGGCGAGGTATGGAAAGATAAAGTGCCTTCCTTCTGTCAGCTTCAAGTTCCTACGTATCTTATTGTTTAAGCAGCAATATACCTCCCAGGAAAAAGTAATCCTTGAGCCAATCACCATCGCATGGCCCTTAGTGTTCAGGATTGCCCATGCAGAAAATTTAATTTCAGATAGGATGGCACATTCAGGATAACATTAGAAATGGCAGTTTCTTTTGCTCTCTGAGACCAAAACTCAAATAGGAAAATAGTCTTGCACTACAAGAGCAATCGACAATATCAGAAAGAAATCAGAACAATTAATAACAGGACAGACATAACATCTCACAAAGTACTATGTGTTACGGATGACAAACTCATTTTTTTGCCTGCAACTTGAATTCCAAAAAGAAAGCAAGACAAATTTTCTAAATCAGATAATCCCTTGACAGAAATGATGCTTATCAGTCTATAAAAAGCTCAAGCCAAAGATCAAATATTAAAAGTGATGCCAACTATACAACATTAAAAGATAGATCATGTTGCTATTTCCCTCTTAATGCAATTTGCAATACAAATTTATCTT
>JAVCKT010030387.1:0-13255 GCA_032273925.1 Rhynchotus rufescens | reverse complement strand
GCTGTAACAAGGCCATATTCCAAGGGAAAGATAAGAGCTTTAAAAAATGGCAGAGGATAGCAATTGAATTAAGCAATGAAAATCTGATTCTCGTAAAAAAAAAAAAAAAGAGAGAGAGAGGGGAAAAAAAAAGAAGGGAAAAAAAAAGGAGCGTGATGCTGGTAGGGGTGGTTGTAGCTGAGACCTGCTCGCGTGCGCGCGGCTTGGCCGCCGGCCAGGCGTCGGCGGCGCCCGCGGCGCGGCGGCGCGGGCAGATGTGCCAGCTGCTCGCTGCGCCCGGTGCCAGCTGACTGCGCCGTTTGATAGCCCGCTCTCCCGATGCCCATCACCGGCCGCAGAGATAGAATTAAATGATGATGATCTTCCCACAAGTTGGGAGAGGAAACAATGCATATAAATCTTGATTTCATCTCAGCGTGAGAAGTCTTTATCCATCATCACTCATAATGAACAAGTCGTTAGCTGCGATGAATGGTGTTCTGGTTTTTTCAAACACCTCTTTTGTTCACTTTTTGGGTGACTTTTATTTATTTCCTGGGGTCAGATTTCTCTTCCCTGAAGGGAGATGGCTAGAGGATTCGCTTAGCTCAGTCTTTAAACTACTTTCCTTCTCTGTGTAACAGATGTTATTCTGTGTCCTTCTGAAATTTGTTTTTGCTTTAATTTTGTTACTTTTATTCAGCAGTTTAGAAAAGGAATGGAACTGTCACTTATTCCTTCAGCTAATACATTAATTTCTGCTTTCTCCACACACCTGCTCAGAAACCTCTGTAATAAGTTTTTCACTAGATATATAAGCATATGTGTATTTTCCTGATATTTTTAGCCTATATAAGAAATTATCTACATTTATTTTTCATAAAATATCCATGTGGCATCTCTCTTCTTTGAAATATGATCATCTTTGTTGTAGATGATTTTTTCATTAAAATTTTTTCATGAAAAAATGATTTTTAATTAAAAATCATTTTTGAAATGATATAATAATAAAATAATAATAAAATCTGGGGATTTTTTTAGTTGTATATGTATTTACTTTTGAACATATAAACACATTTGTAGATCTAAACAGTGTGTTTTGCAAATTTTGACTTAAGCTTGTCTATAAATGTGTCCAGAATTAGGACCCGCAGCTGTAGGTTTTTGTATTGGGAATCGGTGCTGGAAGAGCGATTACTCTAGGGAAAGCTTCTTGGTTTTCTTTTTCCCCATACTTCTGAGTTTTATAAACCAAATATATTTTATTTCTCAAACAGCAAGCACTCATAGTGTATTACTGAAATGAGATAATACTGTCATATGAGTGAAATGATGTCCAAGATTTGGTATTTATGTACATGATATGATAAATCATAAATTGAGCTTTGTTATTCCGATGTTTATTTTGCTTTCCCTATCCAAAACTGTGACTCATCGGTTAGGAGACCTTTTTGTGGTGCTGCCTTTCATCTTCCAGCGGTGCTGTGTTGCAAAGAGTGCAGCTGTTTTCACAGAGGGATCCACTTGCTTGCACTGCCCTCTGGATCTGAAACAAGCCATTTGCAGCCGTCCTGTTCCTGTTCCACTCCGAGCGGAGTGGGGTGAAAACTGCCCGAGATTAAAGGACAGCTGAAACCGAGAGCGCTGCCCGCTGGGCTTGTGTGGACTGAGCATGGGGTGGGACAAGCTCCTGTCTTCATTCCTCATCCAACACCTGATTTTTCATTTTTGGAGTGAATATGTCTCTTACTTTCACTGGGAGATGTTCACATAAATGGAATTTAAGATCAGACTATTAACACAGTACAGTTCTGTGCTTCTGCAGTTTGAGTCATTATCAAGCAGTGGATTAAGATGTCAAAGTTCTGAATAAAAGAGGATATAATTTAAGAAAAGCATTTCTTCTCATTCAGCAACTCTTCCTTTTAAGTTAATTGCTCTAATTTAGAAAGAAAAGAAAGGAAGGAAGAAAGTCTTAACATATTTACTTAAAGTATTTGTAGTAGTTCAATAAAAGTGGAATTCCTGTGAACTTGCCTGTACATTTCTGTTTACCTACAGACCGTCTTCACAGGACGAATGAATTTATTATGTTTACAGCCTGTATTATTTTCCAATGCTCATGTGAGAAATTGCTTTCTGAGCTCTTTTCATGACTGACTTACATGATGTTTTTCACATCAGTCCTGTGTTTAGGGGAGGGTGCTAACCTTCGTTGGGTGTTTTGGATGAGGAAGAAATTGAGGAACTGCTGTTGCATAGTGTGGGAATGGACACCCCAGAGACCAGTCTTCTCCGATCATTTTATTCCACTAGTAACCTGGAGCTTACAAGGTTTTCCAGTGAGCTAGTGAGTCCCAAGTTCCTGCAAATCGTTATGTCCAGGTTACCTCTGTGAATCAGTGACCTTCCGAGTTGCTCTGATTTTGACTTTTGTTTAGAAATGCCATTGCCGACCTATCTTGAGAAGCGTGAGCCTCGTAATGACAGGGTTTGTTGTGACAAATGGGGGCAGAGTTCAGTTTTTCTAAAGTTCTTGTTTTAATATATGTACTGATGTTAATGCACGAGTATATGTTGGGTGAACTTTCTCTGTAAAAATTGGTTTATTTCAAAATGTCTTTTTTTGAAAAGACTAAAGCTGGGTATGGCTTTTGACTGCAAATTAACTTCTTGTCAAAGATAATTTGCTGTATGAAGATATAGGTCAGTAGGTTGTGATAGAGTGGTTTATGACTTCATAATAAGTAACGTGAAAGAAATGGGGGGAAAAACACTATTTATATTTAGCTCCTCTTAGGTATTAGGTTAGATTAAATTATTGTTAACTCTACAGATTCCTTTGTGTTCTTTGCAGTTGTCCTTTCTTAGTGGTGCGCTAAGTTTTGCCTTGAAGGTGTGAACGTCTTTGGTGTAGAAAGCTACTGATCACTTTAAAATAACAATCCTTGAGTGAACCCGTGGGAAGCGCAGGGGGTACCAGGGCCCCTGGGTGGCGGCAGCGCCCGGGCCGGGCTCGGGCACAAAACCCGCTGCAGAGAGTCAGTGCTGCCGCTGGAGCAGGAGAAGCCGTGCAGGACAGCGCTGGGGCAGACGTTCAATTCGCTGCTCTGAGGCTGCCTCGCTCGGCGTGGGAGCTGTGCGTGCACGCGTGCTGCTTCTGGCTTTCCTCAAAGCCGCTGCCTGTCCTCGCAGCGCAGGGAAGCAGCAGCAAGAGCTGCCCTGTAACCTCTGCTGGGCTGGTGGATTTCCTTGTGCACACTCAGAGAACAGAACATGTAATTGATGCCTTCTTGTGGTAGTGAAAAATAACCAAGTGGAATCTTCAGTTTGTTTAGCCAGCTGCGTGCTCAGAAGCGTTTGCTGCAAATGCACGTCCTGGATGCAGGCTGGAAACCAAACGCTTGGGGACTGAGCTCCCGGAGGAGGCTGCTCTCATGCAGAGACAAACCGCCCTAACCGGGCCCTGGAAAGCGTTTCATGTAAGGGAGTTTTCTCAAAAAGCCAACAAGAAAACAGGCTGGTGAGGGAAGGAGGAGGGACAGGCCCGTGCCTAACCGAGACGGTCCATGTAGGAAGAGAAGAGCTGCAGAATCCCTTAGTTGAGCAGGGACCGGTGGAGCTCGTGGCGTTTGCCCAGGCACTGCTTGGGCTGCACCGAGGACGGGAGCGGGTCTGAGATGGGGCGCAGAGCCCCTCGTGCTCGCTCCCACGTTGCCTGTGAGGTCTGCTTGCATGGCTTTGTCCTGTAAGAACGTTCATGACTTTGTTCTTCACACTCTGTGCATCTTGGTGATTTCCTACTTAAGTGGGTGTGGAAACTGTAGGTACCCTTGAAAGCTCTTCCTCTTCCTCTCCGTTCCAACTGCCCCGTCCCCTGTGCTCTTCCACAGATACATTCTCTGGGATGCTGGTTGGACTTTTCTCCAGAGCTTAGCTGTTAAGTAAATAAGAACACAAAAAGAATACGTACAGAAGGTTTGTTTTCAAAGAAATTAAGCGCTGATGTCAGTATATAAAAACTGAATACTCTTAGAAGGAAATGAGAGATAAAACTAAACAACGTAAAATGCTGAAACATTAGAATAACCCTGCCTGTTTCTGGTCCGTGTCAGCTTCTCCTCATTCGAAATTTTATGTGAGCAGAGAAGCCTTGTCTGATTAATCTTGTCTGATTTTAAGTAGAAATTCTTTGCAAGATGAACATGCTACTGATTATTATTTAATAGCTGCTTCTAACTGTAAACATCCCTAAACCAGGAATACTCAATCCTTTTAAGAACAAAATGCTATACAAGTTTAATTGTTATAAACAATATCTTCTGCCAACATTGCACAGACATGACCTGTATTTTCCGTAGGTTAGAGTGAAAATTATTAACTTAGTATTCTGTTCGGTTTGGAGAAAGACTAACGCTTTCTTCTATAAATGAAAACAGCTGCTTTACAATAACATTCAAGTCTCCAACAGCTGTCAACTATTTCTTTTTACATTCTTTCAAATGTGTAAAGTGACCAAAAATAGTCTAAAATAATCTTACTAATCTGTATAAGTATATTATCTCACTGCCACAGGAAACTGAATAATAAGGAATGGGAAAAAAAATCAAGAAATGAGGAAAGAACATAAAAATAAAAGCCTCCATATCATATTTTAGTCTGTACCGTGGAATCAAAGGAATTACAGTTCCTAAGGCCCATTTAAATAATCTGTTCCATCACTCAGGTAACTTAGAGCTGTGGTGAATGGTACAATCTGTTAATGCATGTTCTGTAATGGTTTATTATTTTTGTATGTGGTTTTGTCCACACAAAGCTAATAAGTTATCTTTCAGAAATTTGAGAACAGTAGTTTAAAGAATCCTGATAGATAAATGAGGCTTATCCATAATTCAAAAAGCAACTTAAAGAAGAGATTCAAAATTTATTTGAAAATTCATTCTATAACATCAGTTTCAGCACAGTATTTAATGGCATATTTAATGTCCAAAAGATGCTTTTGAAGCTGTTTGTAAGCATTTCTTATTCAAAACTTACACGAGAGATGAGCAAAAACTGTAATACTATTTGTACGAAAAAGCACTTATTGCCGAGCGTTGTACCAGGCCCAAGGGAAATTGCAAGGATGCAGTAAAACTGAGGCTTTTCATTTAAACTTGTCCCCTGCTTGTCCTGTTTCTGGCGTGTTTCAGGTGTTACGTTTGTCAGTCCCGGGTCGTGCTGCCGCGCCGCCGTCCTCGACGTGCGTCGTGTGCGCGGTCGTTGACGCGCAGCCCTCGGTGACCCGCTCGGGACGCACGTGCCGGGGGCTCTGTGCTGAGCCCGGCGTGCCGAGCGCGGCCTCGGCGGCCTGCTGCCCGCTCACGGCGCCTGTCTCCTAAAGCTCCAGCCCAGGCGTCGAATGCCGCCTCTGTTTCCTGCGGCGCGCCCGTCTCGAGCTCTAAGCTGTTCAAAGTTAGGTCTTTCAGGAAATAGAAGGCTGTTACTTTTAAAAATGACCCTAGTAATCTCAGAAGCAGAGTGAAAGTCTTCCGAAGTTTCCTGGTAGGTTAAACTCCTTGAGTTTGTGTGTTGTTTGCCTTAAATTACTATTCACCTTCAATGTTTCCTGTTATCTGTGCAGATAAACCCTGTCCGTTGGCGCTGAGCTGCAGCGAGCTCGGGGCGGCGCTGCCCGGGCTGCGTCCGGCACAGCAGTGCGGGAATTCTCCCCTTGCTCTGCATGAAGCTCTTCGTATTAGAAGGTTTGAATTGAAGGATGATGTAGGTAGATCCTCGCAGTGCTACGTTCGTTGGTTGTCCGGACTGGCCACAAAGCTGGGGTTTGTGTGACCTTTCCAACCCTCTCGTTGGGTGTCTGTGGGGTAGGGACCTCGTGTTTGTTTTAGGGGTCTGCAGGGAGGAGGCTCTTGGTGCTCCTGGTACCTGCGTGGACCGGCTCCCTCCTGCGCTGAAACGTGTCCACCCGGGCGGCCAAAAGGAGGGATGAAAAGCAAGTTTTCTGGCTAATGTACTTTAGGTAGGTTATGCTGTGCATCAAACACGAGGCTGTCTCCGTCCTTCCAGCTTCATTTAGGGGTGCACGTTGCTAGTGCAGAAAGAGAAGAAAGCCCATACAGCAAATAAATGAAACGCTTCTGTGAACAGGCTGCTAGTGCCAGTTTGCTGGTGGTTACATTGCAGCTTTCTTGTCTACAAGAGCAACACAAATGCAGGGAGGTTGTTTCTTTTTTAGGGGGTTTTGACTAAATTCTTTAATTTCACTAGCTGTCAAGGTAGTGTTAAGTAAAATGGGTTTGAACTGCTGTAGTTTTTGTGTACTGGACTAGATGTCAGAAACCTTTGCCATCACTGGAAATTCTGTCACTCTGGATTTACTATCTGTTTCCCACAGCTGAATTCTTAAGCAGTGTGATTTAACACCTTGGCTCTCCATCAGCCGGTCTGGCATTTATTTGAATGCATTACACCACTGGTTTCCATAAACTATTTTACAATTGTTTCAAATAAATGACTGTTTATTTCTACAAAAACCATCTGTATTTCTGTGGAGAGCAGCAGATAACTGTATGTAAAATTTGGTAATGTCACAACAGTGCAAGTTAAGAAAAACAGATTGGACTGAAAAAAAAAAGTCATGTTTGTTAAGGGTTTGTTTTCACTGTTTAAATACCATTATTTATTAAGCAATATTTGCATTTTTAATGATAAAATCTTTATTCCACTTCAGAGGTGTTGAGGGGCTTTGGGGATTTTTAACGGATAAACAGATTTAAGATGTCCTCATAGCAGTAGGATTTGAGATATAAACATTCTGGCTTTTCAACTATTTCCTCTCAAACTGTTTACATACTTTCTGTTGTTTTATTGTCACTGCCAAGCACACAATGAAATCCTTGTCCCTGCTGTCATGTTCCAAGCCAGATCCTGCAGCAGGAGGCCCCAGACCCCTCTGTGCTGCGGGTTCCCGTGGGTTCCGTGCGTGTTGGTGCCTGTCCGTGCTGGTGCCGGTGCTCTGGGCGCGGAGCTCCAGGTTGGGCTGGTACCTGAGGTCGCAGCGCGCGCTGGCGGGAGCCGCTCGAGGCTCCGTCCTGCCCCTCTGTGGGCTGGGCAGCTGCTGCCCGAGTGCAAGCTGGCAGCCCTACCCTCACGCTTAGCACACCTGGGACATTTTGCCAAATTATTTGAAATGGTAGAAATGCATAAAGTCTCTTCTTTTTATGGCTTTGTAATAGTGGTAATATATTTCCAGCAATTTTTTTCTATAGCAATAATAAAAAATAGATAACAAGAAAAATAAATATAAATATAGTTTAAACTCAGAAGAAATAGCACTTTCAAAGCATAGGTTTCAAAACCTATGCTTTGAGCAAAAGTGCAGTAAATCATATGTACTTGCAAAGAAGAACCTTAAAATAAGAAAATACCATGGACAAATGGTATTAAATGTTTATCCACCGTGCTCTTGTGACTGCTTTCCTGCAGTGCTTCTGCATGGCAGAACACAGCTCCTGGGTACTGCTTGCCTGACATCTGCTGCCTTGACTTGTAGGGGTGACAGCCCAAGTGTCCTCAAATTTCTAGTTTTCCATATGGTCGCCGTGACCGGGCAGCAATCCCTGGGAGCTTTGAAGAGCTCGAGTATCAAAATGCAGAGCTGCTGAGTACCCTGAACAGCTTCTCGCTGAGAACTCTGAGACTTCTTTACCAGTACTGTAAAATGGTAAAATCCTAAAATATTGTAAAGAATGGGATTAATAGATGACATATGGACAAATACGATGCACCAAAGAAAAAAATTGGCATGGGTTTTGCAGAGGACGTGCCTGAGAAACCTGCAAGCAGTCTTTGAAGAAGTCAGGGACCCTCTGAATAAGGATGATGTGTTTTATATAGCAGGCGCTGACTTCCAAAAAGATTTGACAAAGGCTCATAAAGCAATTAAGCTGTCACAGGAGGAGAAGGAGGATCCTCACATGGATTAATAATTGATTAAAAGACAGGAAACAAAGAATGGGAATAATGGCCCTCCGTTATTAGTAACTAGGTTACTGGTGGAGTTCCCGTGGAATTGGTAGGACCTGCATTGTTCGGCTAATGGGTGGCGTGGAAAAGGAGGTGAATGCTGATGTGACAAAATGTGCTGTTGGTACAAAGGGAAGGAGAAGAGTGCAAATAAAAGCTGCCTGCGAAGCACTGCAGAGGGATCGCACGATGCTGAGTGACAGGACAATAAAACGGGAGAGGGAATGCAGTGTCAATGAGTGCAAAATAATATACATGGAGAAAAGCAACTGTAACTATGCGTATACAATGATGGGCTCTAATTACCTTCTATCAGTCAAGAAAAGGATCTTGGAGGAGCCGTGGGTAGTTCTCTGAACACTTCAGCTCAGTGCTTAGCAGCAGTCAGAAAGACAAATTGAAATTAGAAATTAGGAAAGGAATAGAGAACAAAACAGAAAGCGTTTTTTTATACTGCTGCATAAATCATGATATGCCCACGTACCGATTGTTACACTTTATCTCCGAAAGGATATTATGGAGCAAAAAAGATCCAGAAATGAGTGAGTGTGAGAAAGGATCCGATGTGTGAAAGGGAGAAGTAGGTGTATTCGGAGAAGGTCTTTCCTGGTTAGGAAAAGACTTGCCTGGGATACAGGCGAGGTCTGTAAAGTGCATGTGCTAGGATGTGATAGGGAGAGTGTTATCCCTGTTCTCCTGAAACAAGAACGCTGCAGAACCGGGAGGCATTTTCCCCATCAATAAATTGTGGAGCTCCTTGCCTTAGGATGTTGTGGGAAGCGGAACTTCCGAAGGGTTCACGGGAGCATGGGCGCTGCCGTGTTGCGCAGGCAAACGGAGCAGAGCAGGGCAGGGAGCGTGGCCGAAGCCCGGGCGGCACTCAGACCTGCGCCTTGTTTCGGTATACTGAGCTGCTTAATTTGGTTTAGGGTTGACAATTCCACAAGATTCAAATATTGATCTAAATCTTTATACAATCCCCATTTTACACTATTAACCTGCTTGCAGGGGGAAGTGGGGTTTGTTTGGTGCTTTTTGTTTAAAGCCTTTTTTCCCTGTTTGTTTATCGTGCAGATTCACCCCTTGACCAGGGTATTCTTCATTGCTATTGAAAGTTAATGGGGGAAAAATTGCATTGCAAACATTTGAACCTGCAGTAGCCATGGCTGAACTTAGTTGATCTCTGGTGATCGGTTCAATTTAGTTACGATTTTTAGCCATTAGGCTGGGGCTGAATGATGGTGATTTGGTTGAGGCCAAATGTCTGTAGAAAATTGGCTGTTTGATAAGAGCCCTGTTATCAGAGGGGGATACTTTCTCATTTACATTTAGATGAGTATTGATTATTTATTTACTCAGAGAAGTGAGATTCGTTCCCAATCTTATCTCTCTCGTCTCTGCTTGTCAGCAGAAAGAGAGATAGAGCTCCTGACATCAGCCCCAGATAACAGCACTTTGTAGTGAAGATAAAAGTTGGAATGGGCCTTTTTCTAGTCTTGACTGAAAGGATAAGTTTTAAAAATTAGAACTGATGGGCCGTGCTTTCAAAACCGCATCCTGAAGGCTCTGCAGCCTGGACGAGACCAGGGCGCGTTGCTGTGTGCCTGGGCACGGCCCTGCGTCCCGTTAGCGGAACCGTTTAATTGGGTTGCCTTGTGGGGCTCCCTGGGCTGTGTTTTATGCTGTGCTGCAGGAAAATAACCTGGTGGGGTATTTGGGGTTGTTCCTTTGTTTTTAGTTCCTGATAAACCCTCCTCGCTCCAAGGGCCGTGCTGAAGCTGGCAGCTCCTGCAGTTTCTAGGCTGCTGCTCTGCGGGTTGGTGTTACTGGTGGTCAGTCCAATCCGGCCCCAACGGGGTAAGCACTTGGGTGGTTTGCATGACCACGGAGCTCTCCAGAGGCTTCAGATAAGAATCTGAACGCGTGCCCCCCAGCGCTGCGTTGGGGCTGGCGAGAGGGCTCTGCGGTGGCGGGGAGCACGGCTGGTTTCTGGAGGCTGAGCAGCGGCTCCGGAGCCGGGCGCCGCGCTGCACAGAGCCCGATCCGGAGCCTGGCAGGAGGGCAGCTCCGTCGCGCAGAGAAGTAGTGTCCTCGGGCAGGAGCCGAACGTGCTCCGAGGGCCAGCGTGCTCTTCGCGTGACTTCTGCGGAATCAGAATGAGGAGCCCCAATTGAAAGTCTGCTGTAGCAAATTTAAAATTAGTTGGGTAACAAATTCCATCTCTTACACATGTCATCTAAGGCTAAAATGCTTAATTTTTTTATGTTTTAAATATTTTATCATAGACTATCATGATTCAACATCTGGAAAGCATTCAGAAATATTTTAAATACTAATAAAGAAGGAATAGGTTTCATTATTTCAGTTCTAGCTATTTTGTTATGAGCTACCTACAGATGCTTTGTGTTACTGCACATGGTTGAGGTATTGATTTGGCCAGCACTTCGCCCAGCGCCCTGGAGGAAGGGCCGAGTGCGGTGGCTGCGTCCCCAGGGCGCGGGGCAGAGAAGAGGTGGATGCCCAAGTCCTGAAAACATCTGTAGATAAGTAAGATGCCTTTGAAAACGATTCAGTTGAAGGAGCAGCATCTGCACATTTGTATCGGACTTGGTCCTGCGAAGTCTTTGTGAAGACTTCGTGTGAAGTCTTAGGACCCACCTAAAGAAAGTCCTTTTTCTCTCCTTTTCTGGAGATTGGCGCACGCAGAAGGGCCGCAGCCCTGTCCCTTCGTCACAAGGTGTGCGGGCTCGCCGTGCCCAGCGCGGCCCCCAGCTCAGAAGATGCTCCCACCTCCTGGCAGCAGCAGAGACCCCTGGGCAGCTGGAGATCAAGAGGACGTTTGGGGCTTTTTTTTGTGACCATCCTCCATTTTTTATTTATATGCTCCTTCCCTTTGGAAAAAAAAAGGCTATAAGACATAAACATCTACCTACGTTGCTTCTAGAAAATAGCTAGAATGTACTAAACCATCACCTTGTTAGAAAACAGATAATTTTACAAGTTACTTTATGTTTCAGGTCCTCAGTATCGGCTGGAGAAGCAGAATGAACCTAATGTCCCCGTAGATTTAGACTGTACCTTGGAGAGCCAGAGCACTTTGGAATTCTGCCTTGTCCGAGAGAACAGTATGTTTGCCCTTTTCACTTTTGCTCTTGTAAACTGCTTAAACTCACATAAGTTATGTATTTTGGAATGCAAACTGTACTGTCTGGGCAAGTAAGTTTTGACGAGACTCTCTTTCCTGAGGCACTTTTCAGTTGTGCCAAGAGAATATTCCAAAGGGAAATGATTGATTTCATACCTTTTAGTAAATAGTCTGCATCCTGTTTATCACTTCTTGATTAATCTCCTTCTGTTAAACTCTGCTCGGTAAAGTTATGACCAACCCTGAAAAACACATGAAATACGAAGCTGCTTCTCTTCAGGCACTGTTTAATGAATATAGTGATTGGTCTGCAATATATTTTGCCATGTCAATATTGCTGTTAGAAGAACTGCATTTTGATAGCCTTTGCAGAAATTAACCATGCAAATAAAAGCAGAGAAGCAGGATTGTTTTTAAAGTACAAAACAAATAGTTTTCTCTTCAGCTATGCTGGGTTTTTTTTAATTGTTTTGATGGTTCCAATGTTGTTTCCGTATTTATTTCTGTGAAAGGAATTACCTAAAACTTGCACAAAGGAAATTTAGAGTAGCTCCATGTTTGTCCTCCATCCCATTCTGGTCCATCCTTCATTCTTTCCAACAGTTAGACTCTCTGTATTATTTCTTTCTCATTTTAATTCCACTCTCAAATTTTGGTTGTACTGTGGAGGAGAACGAGTAGCATCCATGTTCTCAGTTGAGCCCATGCCCAGAGGATTTGCTGCAAAGAAAGATAGCAAGAACCTGTTTCAAAAATATAAGTTTTTCTATCTTTACAAATAATAGCCCCTTCCATTTATGTTTATATACGTTGGCTATAGCATCTGTTATTTTATCCTCAAAAGACAATGGAGCGTCCCTGAAGCAGTTCCTAATTCCAGGGCAAGTTACAGACTTTGCTGTGTGGCCCTGGCGAGCTGCAGGGAGTGTTCCTCATCTGCAGAGGAATCCACACAGCGGCTTCTGGCTGTCTCTGTGCTCTTAGTTGCTGCCGCCACATTCAGGTTGCATCACTCCTTGGATGACCAGTCTGTCGTAGATCGGTAAGTGGTTGATCCACTGCAGCCAGCCACAGGTGCCTCCCGGGCACACGCAGCAGAGCCTCTACCAACAGGCCTCGAGGCCTCATCTCGTTTGTGTCATTAAAAATACTATTGGCTTAGATAGTCAAGAAAGAAGTCTGTTATAACAGCTATTATTTTAAAATGTGCTCTTTATAGTCTCCTATTCACATGTACATGATATATGATGCCAAACAGCTGCTAGTGAAATAGCTGCCGGTTTCTTCTGGGGAAATACAAAGTTTATATTTCAAAGTATCAAATGAAACAAAAAACTTTTAATAGGAAATACATATGGAGAAGTCCTGTATCTGTCCAGCTCATTCTAATAGTATTCAAACTAATAAACTGTCTCCAGTATTTAGATCTTTCTAACTTGCTGTAAGATTTATCTTTAAGCTAAAAGCCTGCACTTTGTCATGTGAAATGCTTTTATGTGAAGTAGCAAACTATTCATGGCTAATTTAGTTTTATTCTTACCCTCTTACTTCTGGAAAGTTCTTTCTCATTTTATCATTAGATAGTAATTAGTATTCAGAGGAAATTGGTCTTAATATATTAAAATTGGTTTAGTGCCTTTAGACCTGTACTGAAGCTAGTGTCTTATTGGAAAATGTAATTGGGGACTCTATGTATGTAATTAAGTGAATTACAATTAAGAACTTTCATTAAGCAATATACTAGTACATTAAAGTAATAAGGGGACATTTTTGCAATGCAGTTAACTTTATATTTTGTTGTTTTATTCAGGCTCAGGTTCTTGAATAACTGTTTTCTTAAATATTTTAGGGAGCTGTGCCATGTGTGATATTTCCGTACTACCTTTGATGTGGTGGATGTGTCACTCTGTGTGTCCCCCAGTGCTGGCAGCAGTCCCCTCTGCTCGAGCCTCCCTGTGTTGGCTTTGTAGCTGCTTCTGCGCCTCGGGCCGCGCGCCTCCTGCGTGCCCGTGTCCTCCTGCGTGCCCGTGTCTCACACGCGGCGCCGGGCCGGAGCCGCGTCGCGCTGCGGCAGCGCCCGCCTCGCCGGGCCGGAGCCCGCGGCTG
>JAVCKT010030386.1:70316-81015 GCA_032273925.1 Rhynchotus rufescens | reverse complement strand
TTTTTTTTTTTTTTTCTTTTTTTTTTTTTTTTGCATTTGACAACAAGTCAGCAGCAAGAGTTTAGATGATACTGAGATTTTCTGATATTTGAGCCATAGTTACTGGTAGTAAATGTTGAACTGCTGGCTTGTTCTGATAATCTCAATTGCTTATTGTGTGAGGACAGCAGTCATTTCATGTAAACATCCCTTTATTTAGACTGCTTTCGTGTTGGAGCTAGTGATTCTGCAGCAAGATGCAGGTGAGGTGATGAGTGGAGCAAGCTGGGACACTTAGGCAAATGGAATCCAACAGGAACAGAGTTATTTTTGTTCTTACATTTTTTGTTTCCTCTTGACCACCACCTAAGTGTTATATGTGAATGGAGGTGGTCGCTGCCTTGGTGAGATACCTTATGGTGTCTTGTGTTGTAACAGTTAAAAGTCCACCTTGTAAAAAATCACCTGGCCCATTAGCTTAACATAATCAGTCAACAAACTTAAACTGCAGATAACTCTATTGGCTAAAGGAAAATGCAGTAAAATATTTATGCTGCAACCTTATGTCTGATTTTGAGAGAAGAATCCTTTCTGTTTGGAGAGAGAGGTGGGTGAAGGTGAGGTAGAGATTGTGACCAGGGCATAGAGATTTCAAGCATACCCTGCGTGTGCATAGCCTAAGTTCTTTACTGCAAAAGCCGTCTCTGTTTCTTGTAGCATATAAACAGCATTTAGGGTCAGCTGTACGTGCTGCAGAAACGGCTTTGCAAAAAGAAAATGCTGCTAGAAAAGGTTTGATTGTTTTCAGGTGTCTTTGCCATTACTCTTATTCTCTTTTACCTTTGCGCCACTGATTTCCTTTATGCATTTTTGTCGCTGTCTCTTCATGTAACTTTTCAGTAGGAAAGCCTCTCAGTTCCAGTTCTTAGTTGCTGTTCTGCATGTTCCTTTGCATGGTCAGCATTGAATTTTTGCTGGACTTAATATTAAGAAGCTTAAAAAAGCAGATGCTTCTGCCTTTGAGCAGAAGACTTCCAGACATGGAGTGTTGTATACATTTTTTTTCTCTGTTCTTTCTTATAATGCTCTGTAGTCTATAATAGGTTGAGTTGTAACATTCGTTAAACCATTCCTCACATTCCCTGTTTTGAAAGCTTATCGGGGCTACTTTGATTTAGTTATCTGGAACAAAAAAGGCAGTTTGTGAAGGCTGGAAGGGAGCTCTGGAGCAATAATATATTGGAGATCAGATTCAGGTCCCAGTTGTATTGTTCCTAGGGATTTATTTGCCTGTGTACACACGGGAGCAGAGTGGTGTGTATGGAAGGCTTGCGGGAATGCAAATTGGACACATTTTGTTGGTACCTGTAGGGGATTTTCACTGCTTCATAATTTTTCAAAGGTTTGTTATAGATCAGGCAGCCACTGCCTCTTCTTTAAACCTTTAAATCCCCCCTCTTTCTCCTGTTCTAAAGGTCAGATTTTTTGACAACTGTGTGCAGGAACAAGATTTGTTAAATCCCTTCATTTTTATTCATACAAATGTTGGCGTTTAGTGAGCAAGAGTCACCCCAGGATTCAGAGGCACATAAAGCTCCGTGCAAGCCTGCTGAACCTAAATTCAATTCAGGGATGCATCTCTCTGGACGTGAACCTGCTGTCTGAATTTTTACCCCGGCTTTGTTGGCAGAGGATGGCCGCGGTTTGTACCAGTGCCACGTAATTAATGTATGGCAGAACTTGCCTCTGTGTAAGATTTTGTGGCCCTGGAAATCTGAGGTGGCTGGTATTCCTGTCGCTGGGATCTGAGTCTTGTCCTGATGCTTCTTGGCTAGGCCTCAAGGTTGAAGAGCTGTCCTATCAGGACGTGTCTTATTCACTCATCTAGCACTGGTTCTTCATGGTGAGACAGCAAAATACTTCCTTTTGAGCCTTTCCCGTTCTGATGCACTCAATGAAGTGATGGAGTCCCCAGTGGTAAATCCTCTTGAAGCTATTTTTAGTTTGCCTTTATGCTTTGCTTTTATGCAATTATGTGCAACTGGGCTTTGGAAAAGCCCTGCGGTATGCGGCTGAGCGTTGGGCAGCGCGGGGGGACTTGGCCACGTTGGGTGTCTCCTTTCTTCAGGACGACTGGCAGGGACCTGCTCCCCTCACAGCTGCGGGGCTTGGTTGGAGGCGTCGCTCAGCACTGAGTTAGCTGGGAAGTCTCCATCCTTACCTCTGTCAGGGAAGGGGAAGGGTTAGCAGGAAAAGGAAGTTCCTTTTCTTGCCCACAATAACTTCTATGAGTAAGGCAGCTGACAAATAAGACCTGGCAAGTCTTACTGTGGTGTTTTTTATAATATTATATCTTATGCTGGAGAGCAAAATACTGCGCTGGCAGGATTAAGTTTTTGTTGCATAACTATTTATAAAAATTATCCACAGAAATTTGTGTCAGCATCAGGATAATGGTCAGATATTGTGCCTTTTTATAATCAGCTGGCCTTCATACTGGAGTGGATCAGGAGTGGCCACATGTTTCCTCGATTTAAGTCCACTGTAGGAGTTTGTCATTTTGGAAAGAGGTGGAGCAGACAGCTGCAAAGGCTGGGGCAGGGGGAAGCTGATGGCTTATTTCATCCAGAGAGGGGTTCTCCAGAGCTCGGGTGCTCTGTCTGAAGCCAACCTGCAGCATTTACACCTATCCACACATGTGCTAGCTAGGAGTAAGAGCTGTGTTTCCTAAACGTAGCCCAACATTGCCACTCTGGTTATCTAAGCATATGCAATGGGTTTCTACATGTGCAAAAATCAGTGTAATTGTTTTTTTATAAAGATTTTTATGCCGAAAGCACAGTTTTGTTAGCTTCTACCACACTATGTTTTGCCAGTATAATATACATGCTAAGACAGTACAGATGTACAGTATATTTAGTGCCTAAAAGGTTGACAATAGGTAGATAATTTTGAAGTTTTCACCACTGTGCCTGCTGACTCCTCTTTGGAAGAATCATTTTTATTTTTAACCTTAAAATACTAGAATACAACTTAACTCTTGAGCTTGGTGTTCTGAAACAGAAATGTGATGGTCCAAAGGTGAAGTTAATTTTAGTACTGTCTCCACTAGGCAAGCGAGGTCCTCTCAAAGGTTGAGTAGCGAGAAACTATTTTGACAACCCCTTGTATTAATACGTTACTTGTAGCCTCCCCAGTGCAAGCAGGTTTTGGCTAGTAAGTGAAAAAGTAGTAGGCAAGGATGAATTGAGCTTCTTTCAAGTAATAAGTGAATGAAGCTACTAACGTTACTGCAGTATTGATGCTCCTCAGTCCCACGTTGGGACAAGCCTCTGTCGGGCTCCACGTTGTCCAGGAGCAGAAGGGTGGCTATGGGGGCTGCTGAAAAGGACATTGCCTGCTCTCTCAAAATAACAAGACAGCTAACACCACCTTGGAAAAAGACCTGCATTGTGGAGGAAGCGTGTGCAAACAGCATTGCTCGAATAGCTGAATGGGCTGTAATGGAATCTGTTGAAGATTAACCTTGCTGCTTTATAGGCGAGCCAGGCCTTCAGAAGGGGTTGACCTGAGTAGCGATTTTAAACGTAAGGTCGTGGTTAATCAGTCAGAAGGAGAGGGAAGGGAAGTAAAGTGCACAAAGCTTGTCCTTCTTGGTGATTACATTAAGTGACTTGGGTATCTCAGAGGCTTTTCTTTTTTTTTTTTTTTTTTTTTTTTCTTTTCATTGATCAATTTAAATGTGTTCCACCCCACTTTGTGGAGCCTCAGAAAACTGGTGGGGAAGGGCATTTGGCAGGCATTAAGGTAACAGCTAACTAAAAGGGCATGAATCAAATTAAAACAAAACGAGAGGTAATTGCCTTCTGTGTAGATAACCTGGCCTGCAAAGTCTTGATTGTGCTGATAATTTAGGCCAGATGTAACTTGAAATAAGCTGAGAGAGAGATTTCTATAAGGATAGTTAACTGTTGGGGTGCAAAGAGGATCAATCTTCCAATTTCTTGGAAAATGATGTACTTCAATGCGTACTTGATTTACCTATTTTGAGTAGCTTTTGCCTGTTGTCTTGGTGGGTAAAGGCTTCGTGTGGCTCTGCACTTCTTGCTCCATTAAAGGGGATGGGGAAATCTTCCTTGCAGCTTGAGTGGGAATGGTGGCTGATGGCTGCTGCCCGGCCGGACTCATCTCCAGCTTCATCCATGCAGCCTCTCTCACATCCTTGAAGGTAATTTATATACATTGAACATTCTTAAAGGACATCTTTTCATTTCCTCCTTCTTGAAATTTTGATCAAATTGAAAAATCCCTTCCATTGTTAGTGATGTCCGTAAAGAAGCATGTATCAGGTAGTCGCTGTGTAAATTGCAGCTTAAAGGATGATGTTTCAGGATTCATGGACTGGTAAATGAACAGGCATAGAAAGAATAGGAGTAAATTTTCCTTTAAACCATCCAGGCTACACTGAAGGTCACTCCCTTTTTTTTTTTTTTGAAGACATTATTATTATTGTTATTATTTTTCTATTTAGACTTTTTTAATATACTGAATTCTTATTTCTGTACATGAGATGGCTGGAATAACACTGTGATTCCTGCTGCTGCTCAGGTTAACAGAAACAGGCAAACGTGCTAGTGCTGATGCCTATAAGGCCTTGGAAACAATGTGGGGCTAAGAGCAGCGAGCCAATCTTTTCTTTTGGGATGACATGTCCTGTTATCTTTGTCATCCAGACTGGAAGGAGCGAGTGACTGCGAGTCTCCACGTGACTTGGGACGGCTTGTTGTGATTCACAGAGGGCATTACAATGAGCAGCCTTGAAGCTGCTGGGTAGGGGCTGTAAATCTGCCCAGTTAATGGCCCTTTAACCAGGGAGTGACAGGTTTGGCTTACGCTGGTGTCAAGGAGGGTGCAACTGTTGTCCTCCTTCAGCGGCTTTCAACAATATGTTGGGTGGATGGAGGGTCTCAGGCAAGTGTAATTAATCAGGTTGGGGGCCCTGGAGCGCTGACAGAAACATTGTGTGGGATCCTTGCAAAACCAGCTCCGAGGCTGTAGCTGCTGTGTTGCCGGCTTGGCTTTGACTCGTGCAGTTTGCAGGAGACTGGTGACACTTTCTTGACACTTTGCTGCATGAGTGTTTTGGTGGTGGTAGAAATTAGAATGGGAGCAATCCTGATGGTAGTTGATGAAGCAGTGGTGAAACAGGATCTCTCTTCATCTGTAGTACATCTTAACTGTAGCAGTTAGCTACAGTTGGCTACGTGTGTGCAGTTGGCTACAGGTTAAGCCTGGTATTAGAAAGGGACTTAGGCCTGTTTACGATGTTGTATTAACAGGGCAGTGCAGTCCCCAGTTCTGGATGGCAGCTGTGTTCCATCCACTGTCTGTTACAGCAGACAAAAATTGCAGCATGCAGGTAGGCTAGTAATTCCTAGGGTTACCAGATCTGGCATCTTCCCACTTTGTGTGTACCAAAATGATTCGTCTGTGTTGAGGCTCTTCTCTTATAAATTTTGATTTAGTTCCTTAGTTTTAGAGTCATTAGGGGCGCCTGTTGGAGCAGTCTGAATGTGGAATAGCAAGCACAGAGGCTGAGGCAAGGGCCTTGGTAACAGCATTTTTAAATTGATATGATTAAAAAAAAAGGGATTTGATACTAAGGAGAAGCACTGAATAGGCTATGCTACTACCTGAAAAATTACTTTTTCTTACTACAGAAAGGAACAGCATCCTCTTCTCTAAAATTGGGCATTTAAATTTTGAACCTTGTGCAAAGGAGCCACAAGGCATTAGGAGGGAGGAGGAATGGAAGTTTGTTTTCTGTGTAAGAAAATCCATTTCAAAAGCTTGAATATGAGACCAGCTTGTATTGGAGAAGTGTTTATCTTACTAACTTAGTGCAAGTAATAAATTGTTGATCTGGCACTCCTAAATAACTGTAGCATTTCATCTTTATCTGTGCAAGTATTCTCTCTCTGATTCCTCAGTTAAAATTAAGTTGCAGATAGAAGACTAGGGTTTGGTTAGCTTTTTATGTGATGTGAAATCCAGTCCTCTGTGAGCATGTAGGATATCGAGCTTAGAATGGATTTCTGAGAGTTTGCCAGTAAGTTTCTTTACACTGAAATTGATTAAAAATGGGCCTTTGAGCACGCAGCATTTTTGTCATGAGCTGAGTGGATGTTAATGGAAAATGACTTTTTCAGACTTGAAAATTGGGAATGTATCTTGCCTGGGCCCAGCTGACAACAGCAAGCTCTAATTAAGTAATTATCTTTTACGAGCTTGGAGCTTCTACAGCTCTGAGTACAGGCTCTTACCTCCCTGGAGGTAAACCAGTTGCACCCTTCCTTTGCAGCCAACTTTTATGCAGAAATGCCAGGTTGGCATGCAGGAATTTGGATCTATCCAACTACCAAGGTGCTTAGAGGAGTTGGCCAGCTCTCCTGACCGGGTCGTGTTGGCATTTCCACTACAGTGTTCTCCTTCCTGCATCTCTGTTAGAAAAGAAAGCAATAGAGCTGCTCCCTCTGCTCTGCTCTTGTTTACCATCAGATCAACTTGGGGAACCAGCTGCTCTTGTAGTGATGTGGTTGCAGTGATGTGGTTGCAGTATGTGAGGCAGAGAAGCCGTAGAAATGCAAGCGCAGCAGCAGGACTGGCCTGTCCCTAGTCAGTCCTTTTGGCCTAGGTGTAATATGAAGCCACCCTTTTGGCATCCAGGTAAAGGAAATAGGGCATTGCTTAAAGAAAAACATCTAGAAAAGGCATTTTGAACAGTCACAGCCTTCTGTGTGTTCTGCAGTAATTCCGTGTCTTAGTGTCTTTTGTGCTAATGATTTTGCATTTAGATTTAACAAAACTGCTTAAAGAACAAAATAAATTATCAGGTAACGTTTTCCTTTGATGTTGATAGAGGGCAGAGTTAAAGTTTTAAATGATGGTTTTTGGGCTTTCTTTTTCTCTCAGTGGTACTTGCCATTGGATGCAAATAGGGCACACTGTGTCTCAGCAAATTTTAGTATCTAGGCATGAGAGAGAGTTTGGAGGAACACAATTAGAGACTTGTGTTTTATTTAATTGAAGGTTTTGTTAAGGATTTTACCAGTTGAAAAAAGCTGCCTGCAGGTTGAAATAAATGTTCGTGCTGGAGTCTGGCCTGATCTACCTGAAGATGTATCAAATCTTTTCAAGGTTTGTTTTCGTATAGATAAACTATAAATCTTTTGCTGGTATTTAGAAGATTTTTCCATTACTTAGCCAATGGAAGCTGGAAAAAGCACTTTAGTGATCTAAATCTTAACTTATTTTTTAAATACAGAATTTAACATTTATAATGCATATTGAGATACAGGATTAAAAAATACAGTAATATTTTGTAAGTCTTTGAAACTGGTACTGAGTTTGGAAGGTTTTGTGAACAGTAAAAACTAAACGTTATGCTATAGCAAATTGGTCTGCTCAAAGTGCTGTTCCTAATTAACCTTTTCTAACCCAGGAAGCTATTGTCCTATAGGCAAGTTGATTAAACTAACCTCCAGGAACTGCCAATAATGCAGCCATGTGATGTGGCGAATGGAATGTGGCATCGAGCTGATGGGCTGCAGTGGGGGGCATTGGATATGGGCCCTGTGCCTCCAAAAGTTAGCCAGCCCTATTAAAACAATCATGCGTTAAATAACACATCACCAGGCCCCTTTGTGTTTCTTTATTCCTGTCAGGTGTCGGAAACCATTAGGATCAACGTTTTCCTTTCCAGTTAGATAATGGGCATCATGAAGTGGAGGAGAGAGGGGAGAGGCTGAGGCCAGCGCTGCTGTTACTGACTGGGGGCATCTTCCTAATTTCGTGTTTTGCTGGGCACAACTTGCTGCTTGGCCTGTGTGCAGCCTGCAGGCCCCAGAATTAGGCCATTTTCATTCTAGCCTTGTGCTGACGAGTCCCCTGCAAGTACTGCTTGTGGGTGGGGAGGCAAACTAAGTAAATGAAGGGCAAAGTGCGAGATGAAGGACAGGATGTAAAAGTAAAGATGAGAAATGTAGTTTCACCCCCAAATTAGAATGCTACAGGTGTTGTTTTTTCCCATTCTTTCTCGAGGTTTTAAGGATTATTGGTAAATCAGATGTGCGAATGCAAGTCATGCAGAGGCCACTGCAATAATGTGTTTATTTATGCATGGAAATACCCATTTTTTTGTTATCTTTGCACTATTGTAGTATTGTGTGCAAGTATTCCTCCCTACCCCGTCCCCTTCTGTAAGCAATTGCTTTGCTCCCGGGTAAAAATTTATCTGTACTTTAAATGTTAATTTGTTTTAAGGGATGAGGTGAATTTAAAGCACAGCCGTGTGTAGATTACCTTCCTCTATTTATCGTAGCCTGCTTTGAAAGTGGGTATTGAATAATAATGTGTAAACAAAACTCTAATGAAAGTTTTGTTCTTATTCATTAGGTGTCATCTTTTCTGTAGGAGAGAGGAAGAGATGCAGGAGTTGGGTATTGATGGATCAACAAAGTGCACGTTAATGCTTGCTTCTAAAGTTCACTTTCTTTGCAAAGAAACCTGAATACCTCCTTTACTTGACCATGCGTGGGTGCTGCTGGTGTTGGGACACATGTTCTATTTATTTCCCATACATCTTGGCGGTTCTGCTTTTGTATTCTTAGGTATCATTAAGTGCAGACATTTAGGACTGGTTACTGTTCGTACCGTGCTTCTGCTGCAGACTTTGCTGGGCTGATGAGAGCAGGAAAATTGGGGAGCAATTTAACAGTCCCCGTTTTCTGTTTTTGAAGCAAAAACTGCCCCTGAGCTGTGGCTGTGAGAGGCCAGAGTGGATTTGGTGGGGTTTGGGGACACTTAGGAGGCTCCGTGGGAGCCCTATAAGATACAACCTAAGGAATTCTGTGTTTCTTGGGGTCTTACCTAGTTTCAAGCTGTACAACTAGCTTGTGCCTTGCGGATGTAGTGTGATGTTTAACTGCAAAGCTAGTATTTTGTTCTTGATATTTTAAAGTGAATTGAAATAGACAGTAGTTTCTTTACCATCAGCTTCTATTTTTCACTTTCATATTTTGGCATCCTCAAGTAGCTAAGAATGAGGGATGAAAATTTCAAAATTCAGAAGTAAAAGCTGTTCTCTCTCTGCTTTCACTGAGCTAGTGATTTCCTTCTTGTAGAGAAAGGACCTGGAAGATAGTTCAGGGCAATATAATTCAACTTGAAATACCAAGTGAAGAGTCTTTAATAATTGTCTTAACTGGCAACAGCCTCAAATTTTCCTAGCATTGTGAGTTTGCATCAGTAAGTCACTTTTATCCTAAAATATTTCTGTAGTAATGAGCAGTTCTTACTCTGTGTTGTGTTGGGCTGCATTGAGTCTTTCTGAGCTTTTTGAACTGTTGAACATAATTTGTTGCTGCAGCTCTGTGGTGCATGAGGCTAGAGAAGCAAGTGTCTAAGGACTTAAGCTCTTCAGCAGATACAAAGTAGGTTCTACTTCATAGATTCCCTTTTTCTGTATAGAGGAGATGCAAACAATGGAAATTTCTTTATTAGTAGCTATTTTGGGACATCATTTTTTTTAGTGGTTAACTTCGTAGATTAGGTCTGTTGGTTAGAAAATCAGAAGGAGTTTTCATGGCTGGAAGATGGAGTCTGGACTCTGCAACAGCTGTGACTCCTGGAGTTGTTTCCTGCTGCCAGGCTCATGCTCTGTATTAGAAGATGACAGCAGTGGGCAAACTTGACTCATGAGCTAAAAAAATCTAAGGTCATCTTGGCATAGGCCTTTTGCACTTGTGAAGGGAATAAAAGTTTTGGAAGTGGGACTTTGACATTATTACTGATGAACTGAGTCCTGGAGTGACTGGTCTTGTTTTACTGAGACCTTATTCCTTATTTTGCAGTGACTGGAGTGAGCTCTAAATAGCTGTCCATAATATTTTCTAGTCTGTATTTGCTCAGTTCTGCCTTGGGGCTGAGGCTTCATGGTGGGAAACCACCTCAGTGAAGATGCTGGTGCCTTCTTCCTGCTAGAGGGCTGGTGTGGAGCCCTGCCTGATAAAGACAAAACCAGCACACAGCACAAGCTGCACGAAGCAGCTAAAGTTTGAATATTCCCAAAGGATTCAAACCTGCAGAATTGTGTATTTCTGTAAATAGATGAGGGCTCTGTTCTTCAGCACCAGGATTGACCATCTTTATTTATTTTCTCTAGGAGAAACTAGTGTAAATGTAGCACAATTCCCTCATGACTTTAGAGCTCTGTAGCCTGTTGTAGCTATTTGCTAATATGGTACAGATGGTACAGAGTAGGATAGTTCTGGAATAGTTTTTTTGTGAAGTATTCTCTACTGGTCAAGGAAAAGGAAAAGCTCAAAATCTGTTGCAGATTCCATGTGTAAGTTTTGAGACTACCTTTGGAACCTCCAAAAAGTCAGGAAAAAGTGCATGTTCTTCAGAGGTTATTCAGTAGTCTCTGTAAATAGCAATACTGTTTTGTTTCTACTGTCATTTCCCAGTTGATATATTGCTTTTGGTATAAAAGCTGGAATGGGATTAGAGAGAGACCAGTCCTTAAGACTGCCTCCTTTCTGTACCTCCGCACTTAGGCTTCATGTTGGGAATTCTCGTGCAAAGAGGGCACGAGAGGCGTTGTTCTTTGTCCATGTTTTTTATTTCCTCTGTGAATCTGCAGAAGACTTTCAATTCTTGG